>RCWM02001000.1:0-195595 GCA_003667255.2 Euschistus heros | reverse complement strand
TTGTAATCTCTGGAAACATCTCTTGATATTTTCAAGTTGGTAGTACGGTAGTAGATAACTTCCTACATTCGTAAATTTTTCCTGAAATAGCTCGAAGCTGGTGACTGTCATAACTCTTATATGTTATTTTTTGCGTTTTATGATCTTTACTATCAAAGAGACAAGGGCCAGTTTCCTTCCTACGCTCAGTTCTTTCCTTATTTGTATAGTTGAGCTATTCCTGGAGATTATTTCGGTTATGAATCTTATCCATGTTTTGGTCAAGTCTTCTTTAATGTTCTTTCTTATTTCGCCATTCAGAGCTCGTTATACACATTGGTATCTCTGCTTCCGGATATGGTTTAAACTTCCTCTTTCTTTCCTTCAGTAACTTTAGAGTAGTTGATTGATAATTTATTGAAGTTTTTAATAGAGCTTTGGTATATTATGCCTTCTTTTTTGGAAGCTTAAAATTTTCCTAAAAACCATTAATCATGCTATATCATAATTTCTGTTGGACTGGACTTTTACCTTCCAGTGATGGTAGGTAACTTTTCCAAAGAGGTGATCTGCTGTAAAATTCATGAGCTTGGTCCTCTTCTTGAAACATGGAAAATTTTTACTTTTTACTTTAAAAGGTCGTCTTTTTTTTGAATTTCTTCTCTCAATAACAAAAACAGCTTTCAATATTCTGTGAATCTGATTTGGAAATTAAAATTAGGTATTACAACTTACATCTTTAATATGTTTAATTTTATTAGTGAGGATATAATCGATTTCAAATGTTGTCCCCGTGGTGAGCGCCCAAGTAAAATTAAAAGGCATTTATTTTTTTAAAAAATTAGGTGTTTCCTATGTGCAGAGGCCTTTGTGCTAGAGCAAAGTTTACAAGGCGGCTTCTCCTCGCTATTCCTTGTTCCATAAGTATTGGTGCCCATTAATTTTGTTCTTCTCCGTCCAGCCTTATTCCTACTCTTCCATTAAAATCACCCATAATGAATACGGCTGTCTTGTGACGCGATTTAACCTGCCCATGAATATTTCTAAATCCTCGTAGAACTTGGCTTTTCCTCTTCATGGATACTTATGCTGTTGGTGCATAAACTATGTGGGTGCAAAAATAATTTTGGCCATACCTGTTTATCCTATATCGATCGATACTGAGGGCCATTCTGCAATTAAAGTCCTGAAATTCCGTGAGCGAATTTTTTAATTTGCTTGCAACGTAAAAACCAACACCAAATTGCTCATTAATAACAGCTGTGTGCATGAAGAGGTTTCCATTTTTCCCTCTCAATTATAGTGGAATAATTATCTTACTTATTTCAGAGTCCTACAATGTCCCAATTTATGGTCTCCTAAAGCCTCTTCAAATTCTACCAGATGCTTTCTCTTCTCTCAAAGTTGGAACGTTCAGTGTACAAAATGTTTAGGGTCTTAGGAAGGCCACGAAACACTATTCCAGAGTGAAGTCTGTACATTGGATCCGTTGTTTGCACCGGAGTGTAGATGCAGCCCATAAGTTTCGAGAGTTCTGAATCTTTTGAAGTTTCGGTGGCGATGGTTTTGCTATTGATCGTCGTTGATGATATTTGGTTGATGACGTGGTCTTGAATGACACCTTCTTCATCAGGGTGGTCAGGTGTGTCGAAAAGAGGGGCATCGAAAGAAATAGTCAACGTTTAGATGTTTATCTGCTGATTCTGTGTATAATATTGTAATCGAACCCACTTAGGTAGGTGGCATATCTAAGCAACCGTGCTGATGTTATGGGGGAGTTTTGAAGTTTGATTAAAGATGTGCAATGATGGGTTTATTGTCTGTGATAATGTACATTTGCGCTCATACAAATACATCAAAAAAATTTTGAAAAACTCCAAAATATTGATAAGGCTTCACGGTATAGTTGGCTGTAATGTTGCTCAGCAGATGTCAGTGAACGAGATATAAAGCTGATCGGCTGTTCTACACCGTTTGTAAGATTGTGAGTGGACTGCAGCGATACCCACAGGCGAGCACAAGCGGTAAGGTAGGATCGAAGGGTACGAGCACTCTTTCACTGGCAATCTCATGTTTCAATTGTCGAAATGATGATTCACAGCTTGGCGGCCAATGAAACTTTTGGTTTTTTGTAAAAGTTCTCCAAGTGGAGCAGTTTTTGTTGATAAGTTGGGTATAAATCGGGAGTAAATAAGTAAATAAAGTCAATACACCTAAAAATGTCGTACCTCATCAGTACGAGGGTGAATCAAAACATATTAACGGTAATTTTCAAAATTATATTTTATTGAATAATATTATACAGAAACTATACCTTCAACATTTTTCAATGTAGTCCGCAGTCCTGCATTATCTACACACTTCTGCCACCGATTTGGAAGCTTGAATATTCCCTGTTCATAAAAAGACTGAGGGCGAGTTTTTAACCATTCGCGCACGTGCTTTTAGACGTCTTCATTGTTTTCAAATCGTTTTCCTCCAAGTGATTATTTCAGGGGCGCAAACAAAAAAAAAAATAGTCACAAGGGGACAGGTCTGGACTGTAAGGAGGGTGTTCGAGAGTTTCCCAGCCCATTTCTTCCAATTTATCCACAATGCGGTGTGAGGCCTTGCGTTGTCATGGAGAAGAAGGATGACATCTCTAATGGGCACACCTCGTCTTTTGTTCCGGTAACTGGTTTTTGCTGACTGTAGCACCTGGCAGTAGTAAGCCGCATTCACTGTTCGTTGATCGTGAAGAAAATCAATGAGTAGAACTCCCCTTGAGTTAAAAAAAAATTGTTGCAAGAACTTTTCCGGCTGAGAGACGAGTTTTGGCTTTCACTGGGCAGCCTTCATCCTTCGTTCGCCACTCCTTACTTGCCATTTTCGATTCGGGGGGTGTAATGGTGGACCCACGTCTCATCACATGTGACGATGCGCCTCAAAAAATCTTCACCTTCTTCTTGATCGTTGCAGAAGTCTCCCAGCAATCTCTGACCGGACCTGTTTTTGATTTCCGGTCAACAACCTCGGAACCTAGCGAGCACTAATTTTCTGAAGCCAAGGTGGTCTGTGATTGCAGACTGAACACTCCCATAGCTGATACCATTTTCCGACGAGATTTCTTGAACAGTAACCGTCGATCACCTTCAATAAGCTGTCGAACCGCACTAATGTTGTCATCTGTAAGACTTGACCTTTGGCGTCGACCGTGACTTTCGTTTCAAAACGTTCTCGGCCATCCATAAATTCTCTGGCCCACGTATACACTCGATTTTGAGACAGAGTAGTGTCCCAAACTGCCTGCAAATGAGTAAAAATTTCCGAAGGCTTAACACCTTCATTTGTTAAAAATTTTATGACAATGCGTTGCGCAACAGATGGATGTACCTCTCGCTCGGTCATGGCTGTACTGAAGGCAGAACACAACGCTATTGTGAGGCAAGCAGTTCACCCCACTCCTATTAAGCAACACTCCAATCGCCCACAGCCGCATCACGTCCGAACGTGTTTGGTACAGTCAACAGCAAAATTACCGTTTATATTTGATTCACCCTCGTATTTTCAGGGCGTGGTGCTCCCATGACTGCCTTAACTTCTTCTGAAGATTTTGAAATCTTGTTTTTGCTTATGATGTATACAAGGTTCGATACCTTAGTCTGGAAGAATGTGCATTTAATTTTATTGACATGTAAGTTGTAGGCACGGAGGCGATCCAGACAGGCAACAAGGCGCTGTCTGCAGAACTCATAGGAGGGCTCATGAATGACAATATCATCAAAATATGTCGCAACACCATTTAGGTCAGATAAAATGATCTCGATGATGCGATTAAATTCACTGGGTGCTGTCTTTATGCCAAAACTAAGACGGTTCATTCTCTAGGTTCCCCTAGGCGTTGAAATGTTTGTATAATTTGGCTCTCTTTGTCGACTGCAACATGCAGGAATGCCTTATACAGAGTGTCCCGAATTTAAATGGCAAAATGATGATTGTATTGTTGACTGTGAGTTTTTACTAAGGAGATGAATTTATCAGGGGTGCAGTCAAGGTTGAATAAACACTGTCAGTTTTTAAATGAAAAACTTATATTGTGGCGTGCCAACGTTTCGACCTACCTTGCAGGTCTTCATCAGGGCTAAAATAACAAAAATTGGATGAGACCAAGATGATACAAACATTAAGAAAAATAAAAAAATAAAAAATAAAAATAATTTAAAAGTGAAAAAGAAACAAGAAAAAAAATCTGTAGTTAATTAGATAATTGAATACAATTATTGAATCCTACCCCCAACCTTCCTTCTTCTAATTCCCCCGCACCTCCACCCTCTGTATTCTTATACAGATCCCTACCTTATATCCCCTTCCTCTCTGATAACATTCAAAAGTCTCTTCACTCAACCTTCCCTAACCTATGTCTAGGCCTTAAATCACAGAATAAACTTCAAAAACATCTACACCAACCTAAAAGATCCTATTCCTCTCCAACTCAAATCAAATGTTGTTTACCGTATCCCATGTTCCTCCCCTAATTGCCATTCATCATATATTGGTGAAACCAAAAATCACCTTAAAGCCCGCATCTCCCAACACAAACTTTCCATCTCTTCCAAAAAAAATCCCTCCGCCTCCAAACTTTCAGAACATTCCTTATCATTAAATCATACCTTTGATTTCGAAAAAGCATCTATCCTTGCCACTGTCCCGAACCATAGTAACGTTTATTATCAGAATCCATTTAGAACCTAATCCTGTAAACCATAAAATTGATAAACAGTACATTTCCCTCACTTATTCCCAAGTATTAAATCTTATTAAAAAACTAAAACCTTTCCCTCACTATTAATTATTTTTTATTTAAGTTTTTTTAAATTATTTTTTATTTATTATTTTATATTTATTTATTTATTTTTTATTTATTGTTTTTTGCTGCTGACGATGGGTAGCGAAATGTTTAAATTCATATTTAACATCTTCCACGCCTTTTAAATAAAAAGTAAAAAAATAGTTCGATTTTTATCCACCATGCGCCCCCTTTCATATGTTATATTAGCCACTGCCACCTTAATTACTTTCTGCAAGTCATTATCCCCCCCCTTTTCCCTGATTTTATTTTTTAACAGTCATTGTTAGTCAAGCCTTCATCTAGACTACTTCAGTAAGTCCATTTATTTTAATTTCTCATATTTTCCCAACCTCTTCCTTCGTTTATTGTTATGCCAACATTATTATTTTGCATACCTTTCTATCTTACCATTTTCCTTTTCATATAGATCCCTTATACCTTTTTAAATTCCTAATAAAAAACATTGTTAATAAAATTGTTACATTGTATTAGTTTACAAAATTTAAAATTTATATTATTCAATTTAAATTATTTAATTACTATATTACAACTGTTTCTTTGACTAGACTTTACTACTATTTTGTATTCAATTATCTAATTAACTACAGATTTTTTCTAGTTTCTTTTCATTTTAAATTATTTTTATTATTTATTTATTTATTTTTTAAAATGTTTGTATCATCTTGGTCACATCCAATTTTTGTTATTTTAGCCCTGATGAAGATCTGCAAGGCAGGTCGAAACGCTGGCACGCCACAATATAAGTTTTCCATTTAAAAACTGGCTGTGTTTATTCAACCTTGACTGCACCCCTGACAAATTCATCTCCTTAAATGGCAAAACTTCAGGAACTTATAGGGGACCGAAAAACTAAGACAAAAAGTCCTTTAGAGATTTACTCGTTTTTGCTTAGTTTTAGAGAAAAAAACGCAAAAAAGAAACAAAACAAAAATGTTACAGGTCATTGTTACGTTTAAACACTGTCAGTTTTTAAATGAAAAACTTATATTGTGGCGTGCCAACGTTTCGACCTGCCTTGCAGGTCTTCATCAAGGCTAAAATAACAAAAATTGGATGTGGATGGAAAAACTAAGACAAAAAGTCCTTTAGAGATTTACTCGTTTTGCTTAGTTTTAGAGAAAATCGCAAAAAAAAAAAAACAAAACAAAAAAAAATGTTACAGGTAGCGATTATCACCTTTCAAAGTTCGTCAGGCTCGGCAGTGAGATATGTAAAAACTTAATGTTATCCTTTATATTCTTTTTTGATCTGTTTACATTTTGGCTTCCTTCTAGGATTATAATTCCTAAATCAGTCTTCAGTCAGTTACTCAGATATTTTTTGTGAATAGCATCAGCCACAATGCCGCATACATATTCTAATGTTGAAAACGCTGATATGATTTTTGTGTATGGTTTCTGTAACGGTAATGCTTTAGAAGCGGTGCGGGAGTTTGCGCGCCGATTTCCAAATAGAAGAGTGCCTAATCGACGTGTCTTTTCGTTAACTTTTAATAGACTACGAGAGAATGGGTCATTGTTAATATGTAATGAAGGCGACCAATTCAAGGCAGCAATAAGAGCAGATTATCGGAGAAGAAATTATGTCCAATGCCACTTCGATATCAATCCTGAGACTAGCATCCGAAGAGCATCTGCTGCATTAGCATATGGCGAACTTTGAAAGGTGATAATCGCTACCCCATACCATCTTCAATAAGTTCAGAATTTATTCAACATAAATTCAACATCATCCAACATCAACATTTTGGCAATATTCGGTAGACCACGGTTCGCTCCAGTTGCATGGCGAAGGTCTCGTCCAGCAAGAGAAAGGCCAGTCTGTAACGAAAAAAAAGACTGAACAACCTAAGCAAAAGGGAGGACCAAAAAAAGAAGACAGAAGATGCCATGGCTGCGGGAAAAAACAGGACATCTTGTGGCGCAGTGTCCACGCACAAAATGTTTTGAATGCGGGATGGAAGGACACATTGCGCGCCAATGCCCCTACATCTTCCGCCGAAGAGAAGGCCAACAAGGAGAACCAATGGAAGTAGAATGGAAGTATGCGCAGGAATTACGGCGTAGAGCCCGAGCAGTACGAAGGAGCTCTTCATCCGAAGAGGCATCGGATTTTTCTAGAGGTTCCGGAACAGAAGAAGAGTCGACGTACAGTGGTGAGGAAGGTGGCTGGAGCGTTCAGAGGCGGAGAGCGACGCAGAAGAACCGAGGACGGCGACAAGCAGCGGGCGAGAGGAGGAAGCAGAATAAGGCATGAGGAGAGTGCTGGAGGAGAGGCGACCGCGCGCTCACATGCAACAACGTAAGTGGTCATCGTGATAGCTGGTTGCCGATAATCAAGATGAAGGGTTGTATGAGATGCCTAGTGGATACCGGGAGCTCCAACACGCTGATGTCTAAGGAGGCTGTAGAGAGAGTATGCGGTAAGGAGAGGACACTCCAGGTGCAGGTATGTGGATGCAAATTAATCACTCTGGGAGGGCCCTGTAGCGTGTTGGGCGAGATAGAAGTCGGGTTGAAAAAACTTGTGCAGGCGGAAATAGGTTGCGGGTGCATGTGGTGGAGCAGATGCCTCGTGAATATCAAGCGATCGTTGGATGCGACTTGTTGTGGCAGGTAGGCGCGAGCGTGCGCAAAAGAAGAGAAAATGGCATATTCGTTTGGGGAACAAAGTGTATCAAGTGCCAGCAAATTGTAAACGGGTCGCGCATTGGAGCCATAAGTAAATTGACGGATTGGAGGGAAGAATTGACGCGCAAATTTGGTGATATTTTTTTTAATGAAGGGGACGTGCTGAGCGCAACAGGTAGAACCGTTCATGAGATCCCACTTAAGCAGGAAAGGGTGTCATATGTTAAGGAGCGTCGAGATCCGCATGCGTTGAGAAATCACATTCGGGTGGAATTGGAGAGTTTAGTAAAGCAGGGTATCATTGTTAACAGTTCGTCACCGTTCAATAGCCCTTTATGGGCGGTAAAAAAGAAAAGCGCGCCGGGAGGTAATAAGGAGTCATACAGGGTAGTCGTCGACTTCCGGAAGCTTAATGAGAACACCGTGGATGAAGTATATCCTATCTCTCGGTTTGATGATATTATCGACAGGTTAAGCGGGGCTGTGATTTTTAGTACGCTGGATCTTAAAGCCGGATACCATTAAATCAAAATCCATCCCAGGGATCAAGCGAAGACAGCCTTCACGTTTGAGAGGGGACATTTTCAATTCACCAGGATGCCGTTCGGGTTGAAGAATGCACACCTTACATTTCAGCGCCTTATGGATGAGTTCCTACGGGGTATTGAAGAAGGGATTTGTCAGATTTATATGGACGACCTGCTCGTCTTTAGTAAATCGAAAACGGAGCATATCCAACATCTCCGACAGGTATTCGAGCGCGTGAGGGAATTCGGTTTGAGGTTTTCACCGGAGAAATCTGTTCTGGGGAAATTAGAAATTAATTTTTTGGGCCACACGGTTTCTAAGGAGGGAGTTAGACCGGATTCCAGTAAAGTAAGCGCGATCACGAGGATGGAAATACCCCGGGATGTAAAAGGGATTCGAAGACTATTGGGGGCTTTAAATTATTACCGGAGGTTTGTATCGGACATGGCCAAATATTTGGTTCCCATCAACAACCTGTTGAAAAAGGGTGCTAAAATAGTTGTTACTCCGATCATGGAGGACAATATTCGGCGGTGCATGGCACAATTAAAGGAGGAACCCATACTTGCATTCCCGGACTTCACGCGTCCTTTCACAGTTACAACGGATGCCAGCGAATACGCGGTGGGTGCGGTTCTGTCCCAAGAGGGATCGGGAGGAGATCGCCCAGTAACGTATGCAAGTAGGCGACTTACGGAGGCAGAAGCGCGATATAGTGCTCTAGAGCGTGAAACTGTTGGGGATAGTTTGGGCGATAGATCACTTTCGGCCTTATCTGTTTGGTAGGTGGTTTAGGGTGCAGACGGACCATAGACCACTCCAGTGGGTGGGAAAGATGAAAGAATCGTCGGCAAGGGTTTCAAGATGGAAAGAGCTACTAAGCCAATATTCGATAGATATTGTATACAAACCCGGTAAGGAGAACGTAGTTGCCGATTGGCTATCAAGGGCTATCACCGTGAACGCAATCGAAGACGATATGGCGGGACCCTCTCGGAATATTGGACAATTTCTCCAGGAATGGTCGCCAGATGGGGAAAGAGGCGGGGTAACGGACACAGATAGCGATGGAGGGTCTTCAGAGGAGGGAAGTTCCCTGGGTGAAAGGTCGCCGGAGATGAAGGTAGTAGAGGAGATAGTGAATGACAAGAGTAGACAGGTAATATGGAAAACCAAGACGTCAGGGATAATGTTGGTCTCACATCTCAGTTATTGGGTTCAAAGATAATGGTCATTTCATCGCAGCCGGAATTCGGTCAGATGTAATTTGCAAAGCGTTAATGGACGTGTCGGAACCGGGAAAAAAACCCATCATCTCTATGTGGGTAACGCTACTATCTGGGAGAAGATAAAGCGAGTCTGGAAATCCGAACTAATCATGGACAGGAATTTTATTCGTTGCTCGTTGATTGTGGAGTCGGACTGGGAAGTGGAACGCCAAGCCGAGTTGACCCTTTCATACCACCAAGGAAAAAAACGAATCATCGAGGGGTGAATGAAACTTTTCAGGCACTACGCAGAAAATATTTCTGGCCCGGAATGAAGCGCACAAAAAAAGACGTGGTCGGATCATGTGAGGTGTGTTTGGCAACAAAGTATGATCGACACCCTCCTAGAGTGACCCAGGAGGAGACCCCTACAGGTGAGGGGCCTCTTCGTGATCTACAAGTCGATACGTTTGCCTGGAGGGGTTTTAAGTGGGTGACTGTACTGGACGTGTTCAGTGGCCATGGCGCATCAGATATCGGCGAAAACGTCTGAAACAATCGTGGAAGCGTTACGGACGTGGTTCTCATTCTATGGCGTACCGGAGAGAATCACATCAGACCGAGGAATGGAATTCGAGAATGCCGTGGTTAACGAGGAGATAAAGAGGTTAGAGGTTGCATGGCATTTCAATACGCTAGGACACCCTAAGGGCAGAGGAGGGGTTGAGCGTTTGCACGGTACCCTTAGTGACCATCTCCGGGTTTTATCAGTTAGATCAGGATCTCGAACCTGATGTGGCAATGCGTCGAGCGGTAATGGCCTACAATCACTCGATCCACTCAGTAACAGGATTCTCACCGTTCGAGGTGTTATTTGGGATACGAGGACCGAGCAGAGATTATAGTAGGGGATGAGGAAATTGCGGATCACATTGTAAGTAATCAGGTGGAAGTAAAGCGGATATGGGAAAAAAAGCACGCCCCTGGATAACGAAAGAAAAAAGAACCAGGGTAGTGCGGGAGAATGCAAAGCTTCGCAATCGCCATGAGGAAGTAAAGATCGGCATGATCGTTTCCCGGAAAGTAGAGTCGAATAGAGGGAAGGAGCTGTGACGGTACGAGGGTCCATTCCGGGTTGTGGTCATCAGGGAGCACAACATTGTTACCATTGAAAGCGTGAGGGACCCTAGAAACAGGAGGACTGTCCATATAGAAAAATTAAAGATCCCATTGTTCGAGTCAGGGAGAGCCTCAGGCTCTGGAGTGCCATCCCCAACCCGTATGGAAGAGATTAATTGATATAACTTTGATTTATTGTTATGTATTTTCATTTTTTTTTTTTATTATCCTTTGCATTTTTCAGAGAGTATATTTTGTTTTTGTTATTATTATAGTTTCGGTTCCTATGTATTTGTGTCATGTGCAGTGTCGGAGGAAATCTGGTTATAGTGAATGTATGATCAGCAGTGCTAAAGATTTAGTTTGTCATTTAAAATCTGAAGTGTAATGACTAGGTTGTAATTTTCAGTTGGTTTTTCTGTATATATGTATATTATGGTTGTATTAAATATTTTTTTATATGAGTGTTAGTATTGTACAGGATGACTTCTAATACTTCTGTTGGTCTTGAGTGTTTAAGTTTCCGATAGTGTAAGGAAACTGGAGGGGGGGAGTTAAGTGACGGGCCTACATAATATTGTAACTTAATCCTATCTAACAACAAGCTCTAACAACAAAGAGTAGATAAGCAGTATTGAGGCAAAATAAAGTCAGTATTATTTCAACTACTAGTTATTGCGTTATATTTAAAACCTTTTCTTTTAGCCAAACAACCAACCAAATTCAAAAATCAATGTTACATAAACAAAATAAAAATAAAAACACTTCTGTACTTAATTCATACTTTCCAAAATATTTTGATACATATTATATAGACCTCACTACACTAACAGATTAAACAGAAAAACTTTTGCACTTCACCTAGCTATTTACATAAGTCATTTTGCCTAGAAAAGAGGATACCCCTCGTAATCCTTTTAACGCAAACGGGTAAAGAAGAATATGAAAAACGAACAAAACGAATGATCCCAACAAACTCGAAAAATGTAATACGAAAAATAACGAAAATCAACGAGAAACGACCAAACTACGAAATAAACGAAAAACGTGAAAATACGAGAAGAACGAGATAAACAAGAAGAACGAGAAAAACGTGAAACACGAGAAAAAAACGCTAATTTAAAGGGATCTTCAGTTGTCCCAAATGAACCGTCCTTCTTTTCCTGGGATCTTGAATACTTTAGATAGTGACGACATTATGTTCCCTAATCGCAATAACCTTGAAGGGTCCGTCATACCGTATTCTTCTTTAGTCCGATGCGACTACACCTTTCGATACACAATAGAACCTATTTCTATTTTTTCCATACCATTCCGACTCTTGAGATTCTCGCGGTTTACTCTCCTGCTTTTTTCCTCCACGATCTTCTTCCGCGTCTTTTCCCATCTTTCCCCGAGCGTCACTCTATTTGCCACCAAAGTCGCCGCAAACTCCTCATCCATTATTGCACCCCGGCTATCCTTCTTGCGCTCGCGGAGTCGAATAAACATTTCAAATTGTGAAAATCCCGTCGACGAATGAATTTAGTGTTTGTATGCTACTATCGCCTTTGGCATTGCCGTATCCGCTTTCAACCCCTTTTCTGCGTAGAAGACGCGAAGGTGATCACCCAGCGTACTATGCAATCTTTCGACCGCCCCTCGGCCTTTCGGATGTCCTGGAGTATTTAAGTGTCACTCTACGCCTAATCCTCGCATTTCCGACCTTAGACGAGTATTATCAAATTCCCGCCCCCCATCTGACGTTATTCTCTCCGGTACCCCGTAGAACTGGAATCAAATTCGGAGGGTCATAAGTACTGACTCTGCTGACCTATCATCAATCGGGTATGCCATTGCAATCTTACTAAAAATGTCTATGATAGTAAGCCATTTCAACCCCTTCCATGTAAATGTGTCAACCGTCAGTGGTGCTGTTGGTGTCAACGTCTCTTCCTGCTCCCGGTTGGCGGATGTCGGTCATATTTAGTGGTGTTGCAGATCTTACATGCTCCTATTACTTCCTCTATTGTTTTTTCATTTGTAACCAAAAATACTTCCTCTTTAATGCCTATAACGTTTCCTGCTCCCCTCTATGATTTGTTTTCCCTTGGTGGTACGCGATTGACTTCTTTCTGCCGGTCCACCTCTCTCACCGTCTCCACCTGAAATTTACACCTAATGAACGTCCGGTCAACCCAATCTATTCCGTCCGCCATAAACTCTTTATTTTTTCCCACACTACCGCATTCCCCACGTATAAATAAAAAATTTTCCCAGGCCGAGACTACTCCTTTAATACCTTACTAATAACCTCCTCTCCTACTCCCGGTTGAGACCATATAGTGGTAATGTGGTGTTTACCCATATGTCGCGTATTCCCCCTAGTCAGTATAGTATTTCCTAGTCAGTCCCGTTGTCTTCGTCTTCCATATTATCTGTCTATCCTTGTCGTTTATTATTTCCTCCTCCTCAATTTCCACCGTCACCTCGCCTTCCGAACTCTCCTTCCTGGACATTTCCCTTCCATCCTCCACATCTTCCGATTCGGGTTCCCCTTCTCCCTCTGGTTTCCACTCCCGTATGAACCGTTGTATTCCGCCCGAATACTCCCTGACTCTCGCTCTATCGAGAACCTTCGTTAACTTGCAAAGCTCGCGATAGCCAGTCGGCCACAACATTTTCCCTCCCTGGCTTGTAGATTACTTCTATGTTATATTGGTTGAGGAACTCTTTCCAACGAGTTATACGCGCTGATGACTCTTTTAGTTTCCCCACCCACATTAAGGGACAATGGTCCGTCTGCACCCTAAATACCCCCCCCCAATTCCGTCCGAATACATACGGCCTGAAATGCTCTATCGCCCATACAATTCCTAACAATTCTTGTCCAGCGTGCTGTATCGGGTTTCTGTCTCCGTGAGACGCCTACTGGCATATGCTACGGGTTGGTCTCCTTTTTCGCCTTCTTGAGACAACACAGACCACAGTGCATACTCGCTGGCATCGGTGGTTATGGTGAATGTCTTGTTGAAGTCAGGGAACGCGAGAACCGGTTCTTGCTGGAGTTTCTCCATGCATGCTCGGATATTTCCTTCCATCTCCGGAGTAACCACTATCCTTCGCCCTTTCTTCAACAAATCGTTTAGTGGCACCAAATATCTTGCCATCTCTGGGATGAACCGCCTGTAATAATTAAGGGTTCCCAGCAGTCCCCGCACTCCCCTTACGTCTGTCGGGATAGCCATCCTCCTGATAGCCTCCACCTTCCGTATGTCCAGTTTTGCCCCCTCTTTCGAAATAGTGTGCCCCAGGAAGTTAATCTCATTCTGCCCTAGGATCGATTTCTCTCCCGACAACTTTAAACCGAATTGTCTCAGTCGCTGGAATACGCGTCTTAGGTCTTGTACATGTCCAGTCTCGTCTTTACTAAATATCAGTAAGTCGTCCATGTATACCTGACATGTCACTTCGTCCAGTCCTCGTAGGAATTCGTCCATCAGTCTCTGGAATGTTATAGGGGCATTCTTCAAGCCGATGGGCATTCGCGTAAACTCGTAATGGACCCTTTCAAAAGTGAACGCGTTTTTGTGTTGGTCCTTGGGGTGCATCCGGATCTGGTGATACCCAGCCTTCAGGTCCAATGTCGTGAACACTGTCGCCCCTCCCAACCGGTCCAATATGTCCTCGAGCCGGGGTATCGGATACCTTTCGTCCACCGTGTTCTCGTTTAATTTACGAAAATCCACAGCGACCCTATACTTCTCTCTCGTTGCTCCCTCCTCACTCTTTTTCTTAACTGCCCATAGGGGGCTATTATACGGAGAAGTACTATTTACGATTATCCCTTGCCTTTTCAGACTCTCTAATTCCTCCCTAATGTGTTGACGTAATGCCTGGGGATATCTTCTTTCCTTTACATAAATAACCCTCTCTTGCTTCAAAGGGATCTCATGTACAGTCCTCTGTCACCAATCTCCCTTCCGGTTAATTGCTCCCACGATAGCATGATTCCCTTTTCGTTCCCTGTAACACCTGAATTTTCTCTGACCGATTCGAACTGCCCAGTGTTCGCCACTACTCTTTATCCGTGTCCCGACCTTCCCCAAGAGATCACAACCGATAATCCCCCCATATTCTCGAGGCATGTTATCCACCACATGTACCTTTAAGTTCTCCCCGTTCTTTCCCCATCCATCTAACGCGATCTCCGCCTCCCCCTCCACTTTACAGGGGCCACTCAACGTAACCAACTTACACCCACATGCTCGTATACGGGGTATCCTTTCTCGTTTACATAGCGCTTTTACCGCGTCTCGACTCATAATTGTATTAGTGCTACCCGTATCAACCAAACACCTCACCTTATTCGCTACTTTAATTATAGGCGACCTCTCATTCCCACACTCCACACTACTTATCACTCCATGATTGCCCCTCTTCTTACACCCTCCTCATTCCTCATCTCGCGATCTCCTCTCCGCTGCCGCTCGACGCTCCTCGCTCCTCGGCTGCTCCTTCCCTCCGCCCATTCACTTTCCTCAGGTTCTCCTTCCTCTTCCTCTGACTTAGAGGTTCCTGATGACCTTGTTAAATCCGACGGCTGCCTGCTCCTCCTTCACATACGTTGTGCGTTCACTTCCATCGGCTCACCTTGGTTCGTTCCCCTACGTTTACTCATGTATGGACACTGCCTCGCAATGTGTCCTTCAGTGCCACATTTAAAACACCGCGTGCGGGGGCACTGCGCTACCAAGTGACCGCACCCGTGGCACTTCCTCTCCTTCTTCCTCCAAGCCTTCTTATCCACTCCTGGCCTCCTTTCCTGCATCATTGGACGTTCTCGACCTCCGAAATCCGTGTCCCTCCTTCTCCAGAGGTCTCCTCGAGGCTGCGAGCTTCTACCTCCGTCAGTCCGTTTGTAGGTGACCCTGCTCCACCCGTCCTCCTTTCAAACTTCCTCATCTCTAGCGCTGGAGTCCACCATTTCTCTCGCACATTCCACGAAAGTCTTATCTCTCGGAAGTCCTTCCTTTTTCCCTGTCTCCTTCGCCAGCCGGACTTTAAGAATCGTTGGTAAAAAGGCCATCCGTGCATCTACTTCTGCCACTTCCGCTGTCTCCCTCATCTTTTCGGTAATCTTGTTATAGTGGGCTAATAATGCTCCTGCATATTGACACTAGATTGATGAGGTCTCCTCATTTCCCTAAACATCCGGAAAATGTCTTCTTCTGGTGTCCACCGGCCGCCTCCGAAAACTTTCTTCAGCCGGTCCTTCACCACCGACCATGGAGTATCTTCATCTACTTGAATCAGGTTTAGTATGCCCCGCTTGACTCTACATACGGCTATGTTGCTCTTGGGGTTTATGGGAAATACTGTGTTACTATCTGAATAGAACCCCATTTATTATTATTTTATTGATTACCTTTATTGGATTCTAATTTAATACGTGCAAATCAATTCAGCATTACTTTAGTGGCATTTAGGAAAGAGAATAATTATCATGAATATTAACTTACTTTATTTATTAAAACGATTATATATATATATAGCTAAATAAAAGGTTCGCGGGACTGAGTTTTTAAAAAGAGATTTTATTGAGAAGTACATACATTATATCAAGAAAAAACACAATTTAAAACTTAATACAAAACTTCTTGTTGAACATCTGTGAGTCCTACGAGTGACTATATCAGAGTGTCACCGAGCCCAGGTGGAGGTGGCCTTTTATAGGATATCTGGGAGTGGGATATCATACACTTTATTTATATTGCTAAGTCCATAGAGGTACTCATAACTATATATATGTATATATAAGTTATGATTAGACTGAACGCTAACACTAAAAAAAGGTGGGGGTTTGAGGTGACAGAGTGAACGGCACAAGTATAGAACAATAACTAACTTTATTATAGCCTCTGAACAGATATATATACATTAGGTTTGTTTACAGAGATGGTATTACTTATCCTACTAAGGTTCTTATCCTATAAGTTATTATTTATGTCTTACACTCAGCTAACTCCCTCCCTCCAGTTCCTTTATAAAGAGGAACTATAATAAAATAAAATAAACATAAGATAACATATAACTTAAATGATCACTTCGCACATTCTATAACTAAAACACCTGACACTTCTTATCCTAATGCCAACAATAAAGAAAAGAAATACATATAGTTACTTAACCTAACGATAATATTATATACAAAATGGAAAAGATTTAAAAAAATACATGTGATGCATACATAAAAAAAAAATTACTAACATAATTAATATTTAAACCTGTAAGAAAACAAAACAAAAATAATTTCTGGACTGATACTACGTATCATTCTGAGCGCTACCACCCTGCTCGAGTTCTGACACTCTATGGGTACCCGGAGTTCCTCTAGATGGACCGTGCGGGAACGGAATGGATAATTTACATCTCTAATAGTAAACAAGTTATGTTCCCGAATTGTGGTGACTCTATAAGGACCCTCATACCTGGCGGCCGTTTTATTTCTCGCTGTTCTTAATCGCCTATAGACGATGGTTCCTAGCGAAAGCGGTCCTTTCTTATAAACTCGAGACCGAAGATTTGCCCTGTTCACCCGAGTTTGCTTCTCCCCGGATTAGCTTTTCCCGGATCTTCGACCACGTCTGTTGCCGTTGCGATCTCTCGTGGTATAAATCCGCTCTTAATCTACTATTGTTAGCTGTGATGAGGTCCCCTCTGTCCCTTCGTCTCTGCCCAAAAACTATTTCCACGGGAGATAGCCCAGTTGCGGCGTGAATGGTATTGTTGTATGCAATTATCGCTCGCGGCATAGCGTCGTATGTGGTAAGGTTACGACCTATCTTGAGTAACCGAAGATGTTCCCCCAACGTGTTGTGCAGGCGTTCCACAGCACCCCTACCCTTGATGTGAGGAGGGGTGTTTAATCGCCAAGTAAAACCCAGTAGTTTACTCTCTTCGCGGATCAAGGCGTTATCAAATTCGCGCCCACAATCTGAAATGATTTCATCCGGTACTCCATATGTGGCGCACCACTGCAGAAAACGCCTTCCCATACCGCCCCGGGTGTCTTCGCTTCGATAGGATGGGCCATCGCGAGTTTGCTAAAACCATCTACCGCTGTCAGCCATGATTGCCCTTCGTTGGAATATATGTCAATTTGCACGGTCCGCAAGGGCTCCGTCGCGGTTGGTGTAGAAGTTTGTGTTGCTACCAAAGGTTGGCGGTCATACTTCGCTTGTTGACAAACTTCGCAATTAGTGATACAATCGCGCACCGTACGGCCCATAGCTTTCCAATAATAAAGAGATTTGATCGCGCGCAAGGTCTCCTCAATTCCCCTGTGGTTTGTCTTACCTGTATGGTGTTCGGATACGATTGTTTGTTGTGCCGCTGGGTCTGTGATAGTCTCTACCTGACGCAAACACCGAGTCAGGGGATAACCCATCCCAATTTTTTCCTGTCTATAAAGCCTCTTTACTTTGTCGGCTAGTATCCTATTCCCAACATACACGTGACAGCTTCTTGTGGGGTGGCTAAATTCTGCGAAAATTCTCTCAAGTTCTTCCTCGTTTACCTCTTTTACGTCTCCTCTTTTACCGCTTAGATCTAAAAATAATTTGTAATTTTTTATCGTTAATAATTTCGTCAATCTCGGGCAGTTCCGAGGGTCGTTCTGACGGAGTCGTGTTGCCCTCTGATTCGCTATTAACTAGGGGGATGTCGGGTCCGCTCTCGGCCCACTCTCTTAAATATCTCAACGCGAAAGGTTCCGCGGGTGTTGTCTCTTCCTCGGTCGCGTTCACAACCAGATCCCTAGATAACCAATCGGCGACCGCGTTTTCGACCCCTTTTTTGTGAATCGTTTGGAAATTATAGGCTGCAAGCCGCTCCTTCCATCGTGACACTCTCGCGGATGATTCTTTTAATGTTCCCAGATGTGTCAACGGTTTATGATCCGTAAACAGTTCGAATCTCCTGCCGTAGATGTACGGGCGAAAATACTCGACTGCCCAGACTACCGCTAAGAGTTCCCTTTCAATCGCGCTGTACCTCCGTTCAGCGTCGTTTAGCTTCCTTCCCGCGTATGCTATTGGCTTTTCGCCTTCTTCGAAGTTTTGAGACAGAACAGCCCCAATAGCTACCTCGCTTGCATCTGTTGTTACCCTGAATGTTTTACGAAAATCAGGGAACGCTAGGAGTGGCTGGGTGGTCAAAACCTCTCGACATTTCCTAATACTCGACAGTTGATCGGGTCCTAGTTCGAACCGTTTTCCCTTTTTCAATATTTCGGTTAGAGGGTGCGTCATTTCCGCTATATGAGGAATGAATTTCCGGTAATAATTCACCATGCCCAGAAATCTTCTAATTCCACGTGCGTTTTTAGGCATCGGGGCTTCTTGGATGGCTTTTACACGCTCCGTATCAGGTCGCACGCCTTCCCGTGATACTATATGACCCAAAAACCGAATTTCCCGCAGCCCGAACTTTGACTTCTCCCTAGATAATTTAAGTCCGAATTCACGTATCCTGTTCAGGACCCGTCTCAAATGTTGGATATGATCGTCCTCGTTCTTACTAAAAACTATTAAATCGTCCATGTATACTTGTGAAAATTCCTCGCCAAGTCCGCGTTGCAGTTCATCCATAAGGCGTTGGAACGTTAATGGAGCCCCTTTTAGACCGAAAGGCATTCGAACGAACTCGAAATGCCCCCTTTCCCATGAAAACGCGGTCTTCCCAATATCCTCTTCGGCCATTCTAACCTGATGATAACCGCTCTTCAGATCAAGAGTACTAAAGACAGTTGCTCCCGCGAGGCGATCTAGTATGTCCTCGACCCTGGGAAGTGGGTACCGCTCGTCCTTTGTTGCTTCGTTAAGCTTGCGATAGTCAACCACTACCCGATATTGCTTCGCGCCCTGTCCCTGTTTTTTCTCGACCACCCATAATGGGCTATTGAATGGGGAATTACTGGGTCTGATAATACCTTGTTTGAGAAGATCCCCTAATTGCTCTCTGATGATATCCCTCATGGCTTGCGGGTATCTCCTATCTTTAACATAAATGGGAGTTTCGCCTTTTAAGTTTATTCTATGTACTGTTCTTCCCGTAGTCGGTAGAACCTCATTTTCCTTATAAAATAGTCCGTCATATTGTTCCACTAACCCTACTACTGTTTCTTTTCTACATTCGACTACCCCAATGTTAATACCCGCTCCGTTTTTACTCACCGTTGTAGCCTTATATATACGTTTCCCCATCCCACAACGCCAATTTTTCCGGTTGATTTTCATTCTCATGCCAACTCGCTGTAATATATCGCAGCCCACGATTAAATCATATCCGGCCGTCAACTTCTCTATTACATGGATTTTTATCCGCAAATCTCGCCCCGTTAGTTCGCGGAGGTTCAAAAATGTTTCCCCTAGAGTCTGACATTTACCGCTAACCGTCGATACTGCACATTCACATGGTTTATGCTCGCCCCAGATACCTAGTTTCTCCGCCCCTCCTCTACTTATTAGCGAGTTTGTGCTACCCGTGTCTATTAAGAACTTCACCCCCGATTCCTCTAATCTCGCCACGGGCAACCGAGCTTGCCTTCCCCTCTTCACACCGTTATTGATTAATAAATCCCCCGCTCGGTCACCCCGCCCCTTACCGTACCCTCAATCCGCACGTGAACGCCCCGGTGTTACCTCGGCCCCGGCAGGACCACCCCTCCAGGTATTCCCACCACTCACCTCGTGTCTCCTCGTAGTCGGGCCGCTACGCTCAGAACGGACGCTCTCCTCTTCCGAAGATTCCCCGCTGGTATAGTGCCTGCTGCTCCTCCTGCCAGGTTGTCTACCGGTCCAGTCCTGGTTGTTCACCTCCATCGGTTCGTCCCTTTGCCCGTTCCTAAGTGGTTGATTTCGGCGCCTTGGACATTCTCTCGCTATGTGTCCTCGCTTGTCGCATTCGAAGCATCTTGTGAGATTGCATTGGGCAGCGACGTGTCCTGTTCGGTTGCATTCGTAGCACCGCCGCTCTGGTCTCCGCCTGCTATCGTCAGAGTTTCTACTTGGTCGTTTTCCGAAGCTGCGATTATTAGAAGTTACTCGTGGTGGGCTCCTGTGTCTCCTCCTTGATGATTTGACTTCTATCCAATCTGCTTCCGGTTTGCCGAGGCGGGTTATGTTTCGTTCCTTCGCATCGATGAGGTCATGGGCACACTCGACGAAGTCACGGTCTCTCGGAAGCGAACCTGGGCGGTCTATGTAGTGATTCAATTGCACTTTTAGGACCCCTCGCAGAAATTCTAATTTATGAGCTCCTTCTGCTTGGCCAAACGACTCAACCATCTTCTCCGTCAGTCTGTTATACAGGACCATTAGTTTCTCCGCGAATTCTCCTTCTGATTGGCCGTGAATCCTTCGCTCTTTGAGCAGATAAAAGACATCTTCTTCCGGGGTCCATCTTCCCCCGCCGTATAATTTTTTTAGCCTCACCTTCAGAGTATCCCAGGGATGCGTCAGATCTCCTTGAATGGCATTTAATACTCGCCGTGAAATGCGGCCAACCAGAGAAGCTTCCAGGAGTTTTTACGTCGGAGTCTAACAGCGTACCATTTTCCTTGCGGGACATTATTAAACTCT
This sequence comes from Euschistus heros, assembly GCA_003667255.2. Taxonomy (NCBI): domain Eukaryota; kingdom Metazoa; phylum Arthropoda; class Insecta; order Hemiptera; family Pentatomidae; genus Euschistus; species Euschistus heros. Next base: position 174,660 of record RCWM02001000.1, on the reverse strand, counting down.
GGATCTGGTCGCCTCCTTTAATGAAATGCTCAAGATCCCCTATCACACCTGAAAAAGGTTCTAATTGACTAATTACCTCGTGTATAAATGCCGAGTTCTGTGTCCTTATCTTCACGAGCTCCAACTGCTGTAACTCGGAAGCCTTCGACAGTTGTGTTTCTAGTTTTGCCCTTTCTACCGCCGCCTGGGCCAGCTGGTACTCGAATTTAGCTCTCTCGTCCGTGTCCACCATCGTATTTTTGAGTTACCCGTAAGTCGGTTACTTGAAAACTTGAAGTAACAAATTTCAGAAATTCTCCCGGGTTTCGGCACCAGTTATGATTAGACTGAACGCTAACACTAAAAAAAAGGTGGGGGTTTGAGGTGACAGAGTGAACGGCACAAGTATAGAACAATAACTAACTTTATTATAGCCTCTGAACAGATATATATACATTAGGTTTGTTTACAGAGATGGTATTACTTATCCTACTAAGGTTCTTATCCTATAAGTTATTATTTATGTCTTACACTCAGCTAACTTATATATATATATATATATATATATATATATATATATATATATATATATATATATATATATATATATATATATATATACTATATATATACATATATACATATGGATGGAACTATAGAATGAGTATACAATTACTATATTATAAGGTCAGCACACATCTCACTTCAAACCGTCTCTTATCTCTTCGTCCACTCTCCGTCGATCAAACTCTTCCACCAAACTCTCTCCTCTTCGTTTTCAGGACCCATTTGAAGGGTTTTATGGCTTAACAATCCTACTCCCGACTTCAAAGGAATGCCGGCCCTTTTTGATCACACCGCCTTATTATTAATTATTAACAAAACATTACTCCGAGTACCCATAATACATTGCAATACTAAAGCTGCTCTCAGTGAACATGCGTCTATCGGGTCCAAAAGGTTTTCGGCTATCTTGGCTTCTATTCGAGCCATTACCCTATCGCCTCCCTTGAGTAAATGATTAAGCTCCCCAATTTCTCCTCCATACTTTTCTATGTCCGAAATCGCCCTCCTTAAGTCCTGCGACATAGCTGTTTTGAGTTTCAACAACTCCAGGGCATTCGCCTGCGCTGCTGTCATGTTCGCGTGGGCTGTCGCTAAGGTCTCAGGTGGTAGCGCTTGCAACTCTGGCTGAATTTCGAATGTAGCAGGTTTCAAAATGTTCTTACTTTCCATTCCCTACTCTTCAAAATTTTAGTCCAATGAACACGAAAGAACAGGAAAATACAGCAAAACGAGATGATAATGAAGGTTATGAAAGATTTCCTGCGAGAAAAATTTAAAAAAACTCACCAGAAGAATATGCTCAAGTCGTCCCGGGTTTCGGCACCATTTACGTTCTTCCAGAAGAAAAGTCCAAAAAAAAAGGAAAATTAGGGAGCTAAATAACGCATACAACTTCAGAACAAAAAGCTTAATCCCCAATCTTAATCCCAAACAACCACCGATTGTATATAAAGAGGATTGGAAAGCAATAAAGTTAGTTTTTTGTTCTGTATTTTAGATTTTCTATCAAAGATTACTAGTTCATTTATTTTATTTATTTCCTTGTTTTGATAGCACATACAATGTAAATTACTTTTTAGCAATTGTACCTTGCTTTTCCTCTCCAAATATCCCCTTGGCTCCCATTTTCCTCTGTAGCTTATCCTTTATTCAATCAATATGAATAACACCCTCTTGTCCTGTCATGTAAACTCCCAATCCCTTTCTGCACATTTCGATGAATTTTATGATTATTTCCTTCACAATTTTTACCTTATTGCAGCTGTCACGGAAACCTGGCTCAAACCATGTATTCCCTCCTCATCGGTATCCATTCCTAATTTTATCCTCATTCGTCATGATCGGGCGGTACGGACTGGTGGTGGCGTTGGTTTGTTCATTCATGACAGTCATTCAGTCGTTCATGACAGGGGGTTAAAATCATTTTCAAATCTCCGTCAACTGATACACCTCACCTAGAATATCTTTTCACAGAAATTTCTTCTCACTTGTTTACCCTCCTCTATGTCATAGTGTACCCTCCTACTTAAGTCAAATTTGACTCAACCTTCGAATCCTCACTTTTTACTTATGTTCCCGCTTACAATAACATAATAATAGCCCGTGATTTTATCACAAATCTCCTTTCCGTTTCTCCTGATAAATCTTATTTGATAGACCTAGCTTATTCTCTTAATCTATTCTTCGTACCTTTTGAACCTACTCACCATACTCAGTTTTCAGACACTTTACTTGATTTATTTATAGTTGATTTTCCTCAAAATTTACTTTCCTTTTCTCAAAATCCAATATCCTTTCTCTCTTGTCACGATATTATCCAAATCTCCTACAATATTTCCACACCTATGATCCTCAATAAAAAAATTTCCTAGCGCAATCATAGTTCCTTAACTCCTGAAAATATAAACCCTCTACTAGACTCATTATCCCTTTCCATTGAACCAATCTATTCCTCCCGCTCTATTGATGGAATGGTGGAATGTCTTTCATCTAATCTACAGCCATGTCTTAATCATCTAGCACCACTCAAAACCTCTACCTTCCGACGTTTACCTGCTCCTTGGATTAATCAAGAAATTCGAGATCTGATTAAAAGAAGAGATGCAGCTAGAAGACGCTTCTGGCGTTCCAGATTTCCTAATGATTACTCCACGTTCAAATCTCTTCGAAACCCCACCTAGTCTACCATGCGACGTGCCAATGCGCAGTATTTTCGTAATATCCTATCCGATACTCCAGACTAGTTACTCATCCAGTACATATTATCCTGTGACTCCTGACGAACTCAATTCCTTTTTTGTATATTCCTCTCACAATGAGCCTCCAATCAATACTTTTTCCTATTCCATTCCTCAATTTCCATTTAATCCAGATAACTTTTACTTTCTTTATATTTCCCCTGATAATATAATAGCTTCTGTTTTTAAATCCCGGACAAATGATTTCGGTGCCGATCAAATCCTAGTAAAAATTATCAAACTCACTTTTCCTGTCATCTCATACATATTTATAACTTCTCCGTACAAATCTCTTCCTTTCCCACAGCATGGAAAAAGGTCCTAGTTCGTCCATTGAATAAAGTTCCTGCACCTACCACAGTATCCCATTTTAGGCCTATTGCCATCCTATCAAACATATCTAAGCCACTAGAAAGAATAGTCCATTCTCAACTTGCTACATTCCTTGAAAATAAAGATCTCTTAACTCCTCTTCAATCAGGCTTCCGTTCAGGTTATTCTACACAATCCGCTCTTTTAAAAATTACCCAAGACATTTATTCCTCAATTGACAAACAGAAAATTACTATCCTAATTCTCTTCAATTTCTTCAAGGCGTTTGATTCCATGGATCATAAAATTCTTCTGACTAAATTACAAAAACTCTCCCTTTCCAATAGTGCTCTTGGCTGGTTCCAGTCCTTCTTATCTCTCCGTTCCCAAACAGTTATTAATAATTCCCAATATCATTTATATGCTGATGACTTTCAAATCTACTTATCGTTTCATCCTTCTGAGATTTTTGAGGCAACTCGTAAGATTCAAGGTGACATTTATAGGACTAACCAATGGGCAGTGGAGAATAAGTTACGAATAAACCCAGACAAAACTAAGGGAATGCTAATTGGATCGAAACCCTCCCTTAATTCCCTTTACTGTTATCCACTTCTGTATCTCAATAACTGGTGAACTACATCCAGTAGGTTTTTTTTCGAAAAAGCTGATGCCTACTCAAAGAAACAAAAAAGCAGTATACCTCGAATGCTTGGCCATCAAGGAGGCACTACGGTATTGGCAACATTGGCTACTCCGTCACAAATTCGTGGTTATATCCGACCATAAGCCCTTAGAAAACCTTAAAATAAAATCAAGGACAGATGAAGAACCAGGCGATCTAGTTTATTATCTTTCACAATATGATTTTGTAATCAAATATTCACCGGGAAAAGAAAACATGGAAGCAGATGCACTTTCTAGAAATCTTGTTTTGGAAGATTTTGAAAATAAAGATGATGTTCTCTAGGTGGTGAATTTAGTTTCTGTGGAAAATATACTTCAAGATCAAAATAGGAATAAAGAAGAACTCGATAATGAAAAAAATACGTTTAAAAAAGGTAAAATTATTTACATCAAACTTCGAAATAGACAAAGAATTTTCATTTCAAAAGAGTTTGGCCTAAAATTAATAACAAAAATTCACGCCTATTATGGGTCACATTGGTGTTGGACACATAGCTGCTAAACTCCGACCTCTTTATTATTTCAAAAGAATGGATGCACTTATAAGGGAATTCTGCAATATTGTGTCATTTGTAAGGAGAATAAATCGTGAAGATGTAGAGAAATTGGGCTTTTGTCTCAACTAAAACCAGCAAAAGAACCCTTTGAAATAATGTCGCTTGACAAAATTGGCAGATTCGCAGGAAACCGTTCTCCGAAGCGATATTTGCACTTATTGACAGACCATTTTACCAGATTCGCTTTTGTTTACCCATCTTCGAGCCAAAAAGCCAAAGATTTAATCAAAATATTGGAACCGATCGTGAGGGAAATTGCTGCATGCAAGGATTTCAATTACAAGGAGAAGGTTGGGTTGTTGCAGAAAAAATTCAACGTTTCCAAGCTGAAGGATGTGAATGTGTGTGGAGTCAGGAGAATCTCAGAATAAAGCTTACGGAAGAATTGAGGAGCAGGGATTTCCCACTCCTGATGACCAGCGGACTGGAATTTCTCGAGCTATGAAAACTGCGGCAGAAGAAACATTAGGCCATCAAGCAGGCAACACCAGGTCCCCCTGGTTTGACGACGAGTGCTTAACTGCCACTGTCAAGAAAAACGAGGCATATAGAAAGATGGTGCAGCGGCATACAAGGGGTATAACAGGAATGTTTTAACAGGAATTCTGATTAACAGGAATGTTATCGCGATAGAAGGAGAGAGGAGAAGAGAGTTCATCGGAGGAGGATAGCAGACACTTTTTTCAACGGGTGAATGAGGGGCGGACGGCATTTAAAGCAAGAGTGACATCATGCAAGGACGAAGAAGGATGTCTCCTAACTGAAAAGAGTTACATCTTGGAGCACTGGGCGTCGCACTTCAGGAAGACCCTCTAAAAAGAAGATGAGGAGAAAGATGCAGAGACAGGAAGAGAAGACACGGAGGATGATGCAGTGCCACCTGATGAGGATGAGGTTGAGGCAGCCATAGCAAAACTTAAGAATAATAAGGCACCAGTACAGGACGGTATCCAAGCAGAGCTACTGCGGTATGGCGGACCGGACTTCAATAAGGATCTCCACAATCTCATCCTTACTATTTGGCAAGTGGAAAGAATGCCTGAAGAGTGGACGAAAGGCATTATCTGCCCGATACACAAGAAGGGAGACCAGCTGGAGTGCAGCAACTATCGGGGTATTGTCCTCCTCTCATCTGCTCTCAAATATCCTTGTATAGCTTGTCCTTTTATATAATAGTATAACCTTATACCGCCGTGTGTTAGAATCATGGAGTTACAGACAAGTGGAGGAGGCTTACCTCTCTATCGCCAGGGCAGGTAGCCATTTTGGAGTGCACCGTATTATCAGTATATTAACCTCTTATCAGTTTTGGTCTCCTTGGCTTTATACTGCTATTATTTAATGTTAGTGATTTATTTACTTTATTGATTTACTTATTTTATTTATTACGAACCCTTTCAATTGCCCTAGCGCAATGGAATGTAAGTCGCCAGTTGGGTATAGTGGGCGTGGCCGGTTAATGTTTTAGAGAGATAGGGAAGTATCAGGCAGGGTTTAAAAGGGGAAGATCCCCTACGGACCAGCTATTTACATTGCGACTTATGCTGGAAAAATGTAAAGAATATAGAATCGTAACCCATCATCTCTTTGTCGATTTCAAGTCTGCCTATGATACTGTCGACCGACCGGAGCTTTATCGATCCCTAAAAGAGATGAACGTTCCGATGAAATTGGTCAGACTGATAAAGATGACACAGGCAAACTCAAGATGTATCGCTTGGGTGCTGATCTTTCCTACACCTTTGTCACAAAGTGTGGTGTTAGGCAGGGAGATGCTTTGGCCTGTCTTCTACTTAATTTTGCCGGTGAGAATGCTGTGAGGAAGTCTGGGATTCAACTGCACTCAACCCTATTCAACAGCACAGTCCAGCTTCTGGGATACGCCGATGATTTCGATATAGCTGCTAGACCGGAACGTGCCCTACGAGAATCATTTCTGGCTTTGAAAGACTCTTCGAGGGATCTTGGCCTAGTTGTTAATGAGGCCAAGAAAAAGTGCATGCGGATTGGAGGTGCCGGACCAGGAGTTGATTATTTTGAAGCAGGAGACTATCGATTTCAAAGGGTAACCAGCTTCACCTATTTAGGTTCAGAAATCAACTCCCAAAACGATATATCACAAAAAATAAAAAAGAGGACTGCAGCTGCCAACCGATGCTACTTTAGCCTTGCCAAACATATTAGAAGTAGGATGCTCCAAGAGGACCAAAATCAAGATGTATAAAACACTAGTCTTCCCAGTCGTCACTTATGGGTCAGAAGCTTGGGCGTTCACCAAGGCGGATGCGTCCAGGCTTCTTGTCTTCGAAAGGAATATCCTCAGACGAATTTTTAGTTAGACTGGACAACGTCTGGAGAAGAAGGAGTAATGGAGAGCTAGAGAGCCTCTCCAACGATGTTGACATAGTCAAGTTCATAAGGCTCGGACGACTTCGATGGGCGGAATATGTGGAAAGGATGGCTGCTAGCGAGATCCCGAAGATGATGTTGACAGAGGAGCTCTACGGGAAACGGCGGGTTGGACGTCCGAGCATTCGATGGATAGGCACGGTATTTGCGGACGCACGGGCTCTTCTTGGAGCCCGAAACTGGAAAGCTGTGGCAAGAGACCGAGCGAACTGGCGGAAGCTTTTGGAGGAGGCCTAGTCTTGATGACGGGATGTTGCGCCACCATCATAGGTGATCATGATGGTCAGTATCCCACCACTAATTCATACGAATTTAAAAAGTTTTTAAAACTTCACAAGATTAAGTTGATCTTCACGGCTGTAGATTGTCCATTTTCTTAATGACTGGAATGAAAGACTAAACCAAACTTTAGTCAATAGACGAATTCTATATAAATCGATAGTCTCCTGCTTCAAAATAATCAACTCCTGGTCCGGCACCTTTAATTCGCATGTACTTTGTCTTGGCCTCATTAACAACTGGGCCAAGATCCCTCGAAAAGTTTTTCAAAGCCAGAAATGATTCTCGTAGGGCACGTTCCGGTCTGGCAGCTATATCGAAATCATCGGCGTATCCCAGAAGCTGGACTGTGCTGTTGAATAGGGTTGAGTGCAGTTGAATCCCAGACTTCCTCACAGCTTTCTCACCGGCAAAATTAAATACAAGACAGGCCGAAGCATCTCCCTGCCTAACACCACAATTTGTGACATCTTGAGTTTGCCATTGTCATCTTTATCAGTCTGACCAATTTCATCGGAACGTTCATCTCTTTTAGGGATCGATAAAGCTCCGGTCGCTCGACAGTATCATAGGCAGACTTGTAATCGACAAAGAGATGATGGGTTACGGTTCTATTTTCTTTACATTTTCCCTGCATAAGTCTCGATGTAAATAGCTGGTCCGTAGGGGATCTTTCCCTTTTAAACCCTGCCTGATACTTCCCTATCTCTCTAAAACACTAACCGGCCACGCCCACTATGCCCAACTGGCGACTTACATTCCATTGGGCTAGGACAATTGAAAGGGTTCGTAATAAATAAAATAAGTAAATCAATAAAGTAAATAAATCACTAACATTAAATAACAGCAGTATAAAGCCAAGGAAACCAAAATTTGAACTGATAAGAGGTTAATATACTGATAATACGGTGCTCTCCAAAATGGCTGCCTGCCCTGGCGATAGAGAGGTAAGCCCCCTCCACTTGTCTATAACTCCATGATTCTAACATACGGCGGTATAAGGTTATACTATTATATAAAAGGACAAGCTATACAAGGATATTTGAGAGCACTTTGTAAGCAGATGAGAAGAGGACAATACCCTGATTGTTGCTGCACTCCAGCTGGTTTATAAATATAGTGAATTACAGTGCAGTTTAAAAATCAACCGATGTGTGACCATTCTGCAACGGCGTTTGCAATAGTAAAACTATAAACTTAGCTGTACCAAACTTTACCTACAATATATAGGTACAACATAATTCTAGGAAGGTTTATAATAACACATTTTACTATAATAATAATTATAATGTATAGTCTTGAGTGCCAACTCCGCCAATGGAAATAGTTATACTAGAGCCATTGCCAGTCCCAAGCCTGGAGTAAGGAGGAGGGTTGATTTGTGGGCCGACTCACACTGGGGCCAGCTCCTCACTAACACCGCTCAAAACTCAATTTTTGATTTTTGGGTATTTTTACTATTTTTTGTTGCTAAAATAATCTACATGATATGGCAAATCAGATGGTAAACAACACACGATCTTTTTAGTTTACTTTCATTGTTTTAATCCGTTTTATGTTACGGATTATTAGGGAGCATTATTCAGTCGATTGTAAAGTGCGAAGCATTTCAACACGCTAATTTTTTTTTCTTTTAAAGTTTTATATTTTAATAAATACTACCATATGTGGTGTTCAAGTGAAGGTATGTAATATAAAATATTAATAAATAAAATATTATGGATGAAATTCAAAATTTAATTTTTTAAAACTTAAATTTGATTAATTCAATTTTGCGCAAGGGAATTGCAAAACTGCCATTGTGATATGATAATAGAAGCTTTTGTGAAAATAGATGTGAATCCAAAAGTGCAATTCCCTTGCGCAAAATTAAGATATTGAACAGTATGAATTTAATGAAAGGTCCACAACAAAGATTTTATGGCTTACAGAGAAATGTTTAGTAGGAAAACTCTTAGAATTAAATAGGATATTACATACCTATGACATATAAATAATAATAAATAAAATCTTAAGAATGAAATTGAAAATAAATCTTTAAATTAAAAAAAAAATCTTTGAATTTGATTAATTCAATTTAGCGCAAGGGAATTGCAAAACTGCCATTGTGGTATGATAATAGAAACCTTTGTAAAAATAGATATGAATACAAAAGTGCAATTCCCTTGCGCAAAATTAAGATATTAAAAATTTTGAATTTAATGTGAAAAGTTTAAGTATTATTTTTTATTTTTAGACGCTTCTTGTCCTCAAATTTCCATTAAGAGGGAAAAAAAAAAAAAAAAAAAGTGCGAAATTTTTATTCGCGCTAAAAGTCATTCATTTAATGAAAAGTTTAATGAAGTTAGAAAGTTTATTCTTCAAAAAACTTCAGGTCTCAATATACGCAACTACCCTTTGAATAACTTCAAAAATCAATTGAAGTTTAAATGGATGGCATGCGATAGGCATTCAGAAAGGTTTATGCAAAATGAAAAGAGATGGATGAATGGACATTGCATATTCACAACCAACCGAAAAAGAATAGGAGGTCGTCCGGCAATAGATTTTAAAACAAGCAGTGTGCAAACCAAGCGCAAGAAAACCGCATCTCTGCGTGACGAAAACTCCGCAGATGTGTTAGCTTTTGCTGCACAAATGCAATTGAGAGCGAGTGGTAAAATAATCCAAGCGAGTTTTGTCAAAAAAAAGCGACCGAAAAAGGTGTAGAAAAATTCCCAGAAAGAGTTTTGTTAAACCATTAAAATATCTACCGCTAAATGATGTCCTGTCCATGATAATGGAGGCAGAATTATCAAAAAAACAATATAACGTAATCCGTAGCTATGCCAAAGAGATATTCCCCCCTTATAAATTGATTCAAAAAGAAAAATCGAAATGTTACCCAGAAAATATTACAATAACAGAGAGTGAAGCAACGGTATCATTACAGTCTATTTTAGACCACACTGCCAGTCGACTCTTGTCCACTCAAACAGATATAGTTAAATGTTTAGACCCATCGATTAATCTAATTCTAGTTTCAAAGTGGGGCTTCGATGGTAGTTCTAGCCATATGCAGTACAAACAAAAAATTTATTTCAGAACTCGATGATGATAAGTATATATTCCTAACATCTCTAGTTCCATTGCGATTGGAATCACAAAGTAATCTAAATAATGTTGTATGGAATAATCCTCGACCGTCTTCTTCTCGTTATTGCAGGCCAATTAGTCTCCAGTATCGGAAAGAGAGTGAAGATCTTGCCAAAGATAAAAAAAAAAATATAGATGAACAAATTCAAAATTTAAAAGTTACAAAAGTAACCATCGATACTAAGGAATATTCAGTAGCACATAAGCCTATTTTCACGATGGTCGACGGAAAATTGTGCAATGCTATAACAGAAACAAAATCTACTCTCCGGTGCTTTTTGTGTGGTGCCGCATCTAAAGATTTTAATGACCTAAACCAAATGCTGACGAGAAATGTAAATGACGATTTCTTGTCGTTTGGAATTTCAGTCCTACATTCCTGGATAAGATTTTTTGAATTTTTTCTGCAGCTAGCGTATAAATTGCCCATAAAATCTTGGCGAGTCACTAAAGAAAAAAAAATTTTTGTTGAAAAAAAACAAAAAAATTCTTCAGGAAGAGTTCAAAAAGAAAATGTCGCTTATCGTCGATCAACCTAAGCCAGGTTATGGCAATAGTAATGATGGAAATGTAGCTAGAAAAATTTTTCAAAATTATGTTGAATCCGCAGTTATATCTGGAGTTGACAAGGAACTAATACGCAGATTATATATGATCCTGCAAGCGATATCAAGTGGTTTTGACATAAATGAAAAGAAATTTAATGTGTATTGTTTAGAGACAGCCAAATTATATATACGACTTTATCCTTGGAACTACATGAGTCCTACTGTGCACAAGATTTTAATACATGGCTCGAAAATTATTTCTTATGCACTATTCCCTATCGGGCAACTTAGCGAAGAAGCTCAAGAGGCCCGCAAGAAACAAAGATTTTAAGGCCTACAGGGAACATTTTAGTCGGAAAACATCTAGAATTGATAATATTACGGACGTTTTTAATCGGCTGTTAGTATCGTCCGATCCATTGATAACCAATCTCAGAAAAATGCCAAGATTAAAGAGGAAATCATTGGACCCCGATATTTGTGACATGTTAACAATGGACTTGGACCATTTAGCTTCAACATCATTACAGGAGCTTCATATTTCGGATTCGGATAACTATGATTAGAGTCTTAATAAACTTTTTTGGAGGGATCAGCTAAAACTAATATTGATTAGTTGATTGATCAGTATTAAAATTTAAAATTATTTTTCAAAATTTGTGTAAATATTAAATGAAAAATTCACAGAAATTATATAAAAATGTTAAATAGGTATATTTTAAATACACATTGATTATATTGTATTGTTATTGTAATGTGAAGATATTGAACAAAATATGTGTAGCTAAAATATTTTATTATCTTTATACTATTTGTATATATTACCTAAATTGTATTACTTTTATGCCTTTATTCTATTTATATGTATTTTATGAATATGTATTTTATTTATAATTTTGTTCATAATTTAGAAGTGGATTGTTCGTATTTTTTTGAATATATAGAATTTTGTTTATCATAAGAATACTTCTCTCAATGAAAGTTTAATCAAATAAATAAAGTACATTATTAAAAGATTAAATTAAAACTTATTAATTATTAAAGACATGGCTTTTATTAAATACTATTACAACTTTATTCTTTAGTTTATTATTTAAAATAAATTTACAAAAAGAAAAAAACGGCTTTTGGGGTTTTGAGCGCGAGCGCCCTATTAATGGCCCCAGTGTGCGACTCCCCACGAATCATAATAAAAATTATTAATGTTAAGAATACTTAACAGAGCCTCAGATGTAGGATTGATTTACGGCAACGACATGGATCTCGGAAACGGAATTACAAAAACGGCACATGGAATGTACGTACTTTATATCGAGCTGGAGCTCATAAGGAGCTTGAGGAAGTGTCGCAGAAGGGCTGCTTGGACATTTTGGCCATACAAGAGACGAGATGGACTGGAAAGGGCGATATCAAAGGAAAGGGCTTTACAACGCTCTATAGTGGAAGTGAAAACAGGCATGAATTTGGAGTAGCATTTATGGTCTCGAATAGAATAAAATCTGCAATCCTTGACTTCCAACCAATCAGTGAGAGACTGTGCAAACTACGAATTAGAGGACAGTTCAGGAACATTAGTTTGATATGTGTTCACGCTCCCACAGAGGATAAGGATGAAGAGGAGAAAGAAACGTTCTGTGAACAGTTGGAAACTGCCTATAGCACCTGTCCCAGTTATGATATGAAAATAATTTTAGGAGATTTTAATGCACAAGTTGGGAAGGAAAAGGAACTGAGACCAACCATAGGAGCGCATAGTTTACATCGTAGGACTAATGACAATGGACTCAGGATGGTAAGTTTTGCAACCGTGAAGGCCATGGCAGTCATGAGCACTATGTTCCCTCATAAAGAAGTGCACAAAGAAACCTGGCACTCTCCAGGTGGCAACTCAGCAAGTCAAATTGATCATGTGCTGGTGAGAAGTGGAACACTGTGCCTCAGGGCGGGAGAAGGGAGTGCTAGATTTGCTGAGACGTTTCTTGGGTCTGTCTTGAACATACCAGTTAGTGAAGATACCGAAACTATCGAACACAAATGGAGGCGAATAAAGATAAGATTGAATCATGCTGCGAAAGAAGTATGTGGAGAAAAGGAAAAAAAAATTCACGTAACTGTTGGTTTGACGAAGAGTGCAGGCTGGCAATCAATAAACGGAATGAAAAAAAAATTAATATGGATTAACCGGAAAACCAGAAACAGTTTCAGGGAATATAAAGAAGCCAGAAAGTAGGCGAAGAGGTTGGTTAGAAGTAAGAAGAGGGAGGCATTGAAGAAACAAATTGAGGACATTGAAAACTCAAGAGGAAATAACGAATCCCACAAATTTTACAGGTCGGTGAATAATGTTAAATAATCAAATCGACGAGAAAAGGAAACTTAATCAAAGATGACCAAGGTAAAATGCTAATTCTGGAAGACGAGGTGCAAGAAAGGTGGCGGCAGCATTTCAGGAGTCTGCTAAACCCCAAAGGAGCAGAAATTTGCCAAGAAGGCCATGCACAGTTACCATTGGATATAGATGAGGATGATTTGGAAACCATTCCACCCGATATAGACGACTTCGAAGACATCCTCTGCAAACTGAAGAATAATAAATCGCCTGGTAACGATGGACTTCCTGCAGAATTGTTTAAAGCATGGCAGCACGAAGTAGCCAGGAAACTGCAGGAACTGATTGCCCAGATCTGGGAAGAGGAAAGTATACCCAAGGAATGGAATGAGGTTATAGTAGTGCCCGTATATAAGAAGAAGGGAGAATCAAGACAATGCAGCAACTATCGAGGGATTGGTTTGCTCAGCACAGCGTATAAATTCTTCTCCATATCCCTTTACAACATGCTTATCCCTTTTGTAGAACAAAAGCTGGGAGATTATCAAGGTGGTTTCCGGCCCAACAGGTCCACTGTTGATCAAATCTTCACGGTAAGGCAAATTTGTGAGAAGATGAAAGAGTTCCAGCAGACAACCTGGATGTTGTTCATTGATTTTAGGGCAGCCTATGATACGATAGTTAGGAATAAGCTCGTAGAAGCCATGCATGAACTGGGGTTGCCAAGTAAATTAATTCGTCTAGTAAAATGCACTATGGAGAGGACTATCTACCAAGTAAAATGTTTAGGACTTTCGGAGTTACAGGTGGTCTAAGGCAAGGGGACCCCATTGCTCCTCTCCTGTTTAAAATTGCTCTACAAGCAATCATTAATAGAGCGGGACTAGAGCAGGAGGGTACAATATTTACAAAGATGACCCAAGTTCTGGCATACGCGGATGATATTGTAATTATTGGTAGATCCCTGCAGAGCATAAAGACGGCGTTCGAAGCAATGGATGCTGAAGCAAAGAAGATTGGCCTACACGTAAACGAGAAGACCAAGGTGTTAGTTCTGAACAAAAGGCTAGACTGGGGGCTGAGCCACTGTGAAATAGGCATCTACAGTTTTGAAATAGTGACAAGCTCCCAATACCTCGGCTCTACTATTAATGTTAATTAATGTTCCTCTCCTGGGAGAGGAAGAAGAGGTTAGAAAGAGGATAATAGCCGGGAATAGAGCCTATTTCTCCATCTCAAGGCTAATCAGAAGCAAACGTCTCAGCCGTTCAACTAAGTTTATGCTCTACAAGACCCTGATAAGACCAGTAGTCACATACGGAGGAGAGACCTGGACCCTAAACTAGAAAAATGTCAACCTACTTGATAAGTTTGAACGAGTAGTCCTTAGGATAATTCTGGGGGCTGTGTGTGAGAATGGTCAATGGCGACGAAGGAAAAATAGTGAACTGCTCCAGATCTACCAAGACATTACCAGGTATGCAAGTTTAAAATGTCGTTTTAATTCCAATAGAATGCGCTCTTAGCCTATTGAAGGATTTGCTTATCTCTAAACGCTATTTTGTTTGTTAGTCATTTGTTTACAAAAGTCAGTTGTTTTTAAGTCTTTTACGTGGACGTATCATACCTTTCTTTGGTGTTAAAAATGTCTAATTTTAAGCCAAATAAAGAGCATTTGCGGCATGTCATGATTTTCTTATTTAATCAAAAGAAAAAGGCATCTGAATGTCATCGAATTCTTGTTGAGACTTATGGCGATGTTGCTCCAACCGTCAGGACATGTGAACGTTGGTTTCAAAGTTTCAAACGTGGTGATTTTGATGTTACTGATCAAAAACGAGAAAATCGACCAAAAAAGTTTGAGGACTTCGAATTGCAATCTTTATTAGACGAAGACAATACCCAAACCCAACAAATGATGGCAGAACAGTTGAATGTCACTAGGCAAGCCATTTCCGATCGCCTGAGAGCTATGGGAAAGATTCAAAAGGTTGGAAAATGGGTTCCACATGAATTGGACGAACGACAGATGGAAAAACGAAAAACTGTGTGCGAAATGCTGCTTTTACGCCACGAAAGAAAGGGTTTTTTTGCATCGAGTTGTAACTGGCGATGATGAAAAATGGATTTATTTTCAGAATCCCAAACGAAAAAAATCATGGGTAACGCCAGGACAACCATCCACATCGAGTGCAAGACCGGATCGTTTTGGGAAGAAGACAATGCTGTGTGTGTGGTGGGATCAGAAGGGAGTAGTCTACTACGAGCTTCTCAAACCCGGCGAAACAGTCAATACCGAGCGCTACCGACAACAAATGATCAATTTGAGTCACACATTGATCGAAAAACGCCCAGAATGGGCTCACAGGCACGCCAAAGTCATTCTTCAGCATGATAACGCTCCTGCACCTTCAGCCAGATTGACTAAGGAAACGATTTCTTCGCTTGGTTGGGAACTCCTACCCCACCCGCCGTATTCACCTGACCTGGCGCCTTCTGATTATCACCTCTTCTCATCGATGGGACACTCATTGGCGGAGCAACACTTCAACAATTTCGAAAACGTACGAAAATGGCTCGATGAATGGATTTCAAATAAAGATGAAGCATTCTTTTGGAATGGTATCCATATATTGCCCGAGAGATGGACAAAATGTGTAGAAAGCGAGGGTCAGTACTTTGAATAAAATATATTATACTTTTTTTTAAATTATTGTGTATATATTTTAAGAAATAAACGACATTTTAAACTTGCATACCTGGTATATTTACACATTAAACAAAAGTAACAAAAAATTAAACACACACAAAAAAAAACATCTGAATGAAAATTAAATTAAACTTTATATTATACAAAAAAATAAATTAAAATAAAGTCCAGACAAACTCACGACGCACAGTGGGGCAAAACGGCCCAAAATGGGTAAAAACCTCATATTTTCTAAACGGTTCGTGCTAAAAGCTTGAAATTTTGGAATTATATATTTCATGAGGTGCTGAATTGAATGAAATCAAAATCAGCTTCATAAGATGATCAGAAAGGGTCAACAATAAGTAAAAAAAAAAAATTAATAAAGCAAGTTTGGGGTATATTTATATGCTATATGTGCTGCTGAATATAATATAACTATAACCAGAACAATATGATCATCAGAATTGAGGCATGTTTCCAGTTTAAAAATTTTAAAAATAAATAAATTTAAAAAATCAGGTTTTTTATTATTATATACGTTTTTTATGTGCTAAATTGAATGAAATTTACTATATTGCTCTATTACAGATTCAACATTCCTTTAATTAGGTTACAATTCATTATAAAGTTATGTTTTGGAAAGAAATTAAAATTTTTTGAAAAAATTTTAATATAATTTGAAAGATGTAATAAGTTTTACAAAGTAATTTCAGTTGAACTCTATTGAATGTACTGGACAGTTATTTACAATTATCAATCTTATATTAACAAAGAAGTGTGATCTTCATAGTTTTCCATATAATACTTAAGGAACTAATGATAATAAAAAAAAATCATTTGAAAAATAATTACAAAAATATATTCACTCGTTATACTAGGTACAAAAATAAAAGATATTAACTATAAAAGTAAAGAAATAAAATATTTCGAATTGTTCCTTTTTTCTAAAACAGTAAACGAGACTCTTTATCATTTAATGGTATTTTTTTATTTTTTTATAATCCGTTCTTAAATTACTTATCACGGGACCAGAAGTCACCATAAGATGAAAAACATCTTCATTTATTTGTTGCTGTTCGAGAGAACTTTCTGGAATGATGTTCTCTGTAATGTTTATTATAACATTTTTTTATAATTTGATTTTAAATCTCTGAATTTAGTTATAAATATAGAGCGAAAATGATTCCAGTGGTAGAATATCCTAGCCATTGAAATAAAAGAATAAAATAAATAAATATGATAATCTTTATAAGAGAATTAAGATATACAATAAATAGAACTGAGTGATAATAAACCCGTATTATATTGATGTTCCAAAGTCCAAAACTTTTATTTTCAATTGTTTTTTGTTTTTTTTATTTGAAGATATTTTTGAAAATTAATCTTTCTGCAATATTCCGGTACTAATTCTCTCATGAAGAGTTATGTTTAGTTATTTTTGTATAGAAAACCAGATATCATCAATCATATCAGATCATTTTACAATGGATAAAGAAAAGAAATTTTTTTAATAAATATATATATATATATATATATATATATATATATATATATATATATATATATATAAAATAAGACAGACTAATAAAAACAAATATACATATATAGTAAGCCAATTTTTACATCCTAGTTATAAAAAAAAAAAAACTATTTCTAAAAATTAGTTTCTGTATAATGAAAATTAACACATAAATTCATCCCTTGAACAAACATGGCCGAAACCGGGATTTATATTTATAACACGGTTTCTCAGATACCTTTACTTCAATTTGAACCCCAAAAGAGAGCCTAGTTCGGTGTAGCTTTTTTTGAAAGACCAAGTAAAATGAAGATGAGTTAGATTTACGAGACAGCTAACTTTGAAAATTCCTGGCAGTCAAGGTTGTGGCTACATTTACAAAATAAAAATCGTCCATAAACCAGTAAATATCAATAGTGAAGTTCAAAGGGTTATACAAAATTTTTTGCTAAAACTTCAGTCTCATAAAAAAAATTTTTAACAGAACTTCAAAACCGTGTTACTTTCTTAACTCCAGAGAAGGGCAACTTCAAGGCCGTGTACAGAACCTGGTAATGAAATAATCGAAAAATCAGTTCCACAACCTTATGCAACATTTATTTAGGTATACAAAAATAATGAAAAAAACAAAAACAAAAATCATAAGATTTTAGGGTTTTTTCCACGTTTGCCCCTCTGTGCGACGTGAAGGCTGAGTAGTTCCCCAAAATGATCTTCATTAAATCGATGAGAAAAAACGATGTCCGATGGCGATGGTTTCCAATCGAGATTTATTGTGTTAGCTCTAACTGTAGCGACGGCGGTGCGCACCCTGCTAATTTCAGGATCCTGAGAAAAAAAAGATATATAATTATATATATGTAAGCGGTTACTTCCATGCGTCCTGGTTGCGATCTAATTTCCAACTGACTGTGCTAGCCACTGCCGCACGAAGTCCAACCTCCAGCGATAAGAGTTCCAACACAATAAACAGGCGACCCGACGTGTGATCCACTTCCTCTTCCTTTTTTCTTTTATTTATTTAAATTATGAATACAATGAAGCAAAGGTGCTACATTAACAAAAAAAATAATATTCTAAATTACAACTAATTGTTTATTTTCATAATTGGAAAGGTGAAGAAAAAAAAATTAAAGTTGACTCTTTGAAACAATTAAAATGATATATTTTTTAAACTAAGCGTAAACATTCCGCCCACCAAAATTTTATTAAAATTTTCAGGATGAATATTGATCTTCTGAAGGAAGAAGAGGTGCTAAACTCGACACTGGTCGAACGAATTCACCATTGACCGTTTTTATTTTTTGACCACTCTTACTATTCCGTCTCTACCTGGAAAGCATTCTATGACTCGCCCGGTGGGCCAACAAAGCATTGGAACATTCTGCTCTTTCAAAATCACCATAGTCCCGGGGTTAACATTTGGACTTTTAACCGACCATTTAGCGCGATTTTGCAAATTAGAGATATAGTCCATTCTCCATCTCTTCCATAAATCAGAAGTACATCTTCTGAGAAACTGCCAACAATTAAGAAGATGCAGTTTTGCGATCCGAAAAGTTTGGTTCAGGTAATGACACCAATGGTTCACGAACCAGAAAATGCCCAGGTGTTAACGAATCAAAGTCATCAAGACTTGCTGTCATTGGACAAATAGGCCGAGAGTTCAACACCGCTTCTACCCGTGTACCTACAGTTGTCATTTCCTCAAAGGTCAAAGGTTGGTAACCTAAAATTCGTATAAGATGAGATTTCAAGGATTTTACCCCAGCCTCCCATAGGCCTCCAAAATGTGGCGCATGCGGAGGTATAAAGTTCCATTCAAACCCCCGCGAAATTAAATGTTGCTGAATTTTACTTTGAATCTCTTGATTATTCCACCAATAACGCCATTCATTCAACAAGCGTTTAGCACCAATGAAATTGGTGGCATTGTCGGAAAAAATTTTACTGGGAAGTCCTCGACGGGAAACAAACCGATCAACGCTTGCAAGAAATGCTTCCGTAGTTAGCTGGGATACGACTTTGATGTGGATCGCTTTAGTTGCAAAACAAATAAAAAGGGCATAATAAGCTTTCCCTAAGGCTGCCTTGCGCCGGTTTGATTCCCGAATGGGAAAAGGACCAGCGAAGTCCACGCCTGCGTTTAGAAATGCGCGCCCTTGTTCGAATCTTGATACTGGAAGATTCCCCATTAGAGGGGCAAAGGTAGAAACACGAATGCGATGACATTTTAAACATTGGTGAATTCGAGCTCTGATTCTTCGACGAGCGGAAAGAATCCAATATTTTCGTCGAATCAAAGATAAAAGAAGTTGCGGACCCGCATGGAGGTACATTATATGGTAATGATCAATCAATAAATTTACAAAATGACATTTTGAGGCAACAAAATTGGGTGTTTCATTTCATAAGGCACTGGAGCGTTTTGAAGACGACCGCCTACCCTAAGGATACCCAGAGAATCACGAAAAGAATGTAATTGCTCTATAGCAGCAGGAGGTTTTGGTTGGAAATGGTAATGTTGAATTGTTCTAACTAAGCTATTTAATGACTGTGATCGTTCCTTCAAAGTTAAGGGACCATGATTTCGATTGCTCTTTTCAGTACGGATATTTTTCAAAAATCTAAGAACGAACGCCCAGACTTGCACCAACTTCTCAAAATTGGAAAATTTCCTAATAAACACTTCCAAAAATGGCGGTTCATTCACTGAAACCAGAGTCTTTACGGGCTCAACCTCCAGCGATTCATCCTCCGACACATCTGGACTATCCCGCCTCTCCAAAGGCCATTCCGGGGGGTTCAAGGCCAACCACTCAGGACCGCTCCACCACGAAATTTTCCCGGCCAATATTGATGGGTTGCACCCTCTTGATGGTAAATCCGCTATGTTATCTTTTGAGCGAACATGATATCACGAGTCTAACATCGAAACGTCTAAGATTTTGCTCACTCGATTGGCCACAAACGTCTTAAGACGGTAACTAGGGATTCGAAGCCAATTTAAAACAGTGGATGAATCCAATATAAGATAAATCTTCTTAATCGGCAGGTAGGAAAAGAAATTATTAACTGACTTTAAAATATCGGTTAATAATAGGGCGGCACACAATTCCAATCGTGGAATAGTTAGGAATTTTAACGGAGCTAGTTTGGTTTTAGCCATGATAAGTTTTGTACAAATACTCCCATCGTTTAATTCCATGCGAAAATAAATTACTGCAGCGTATCCTAAATTGGATGCGTCTGCAAATCCCAACAACTGACAGTTCTTTCACGCTACTTGGAAATAAATATCTAGGAATGTGAATAGACTTTAAACTTGGTAATTCCACAAAAAATTCTTCCCATTTACTACGAATTTCATGAGGTAATTCATTGTCCCAATCTATTTTTGAAATCCAAAGCTCCTGTAATATAGTTTTAGCCCTGAAAACGACTGGCCCTAAGTATCCAAGGGAGTCATACATTCTAGCGATGCAAGACATGATACCACGTTTGGTGAAGATGCATGGTCTCAATTGGACTTCATAAGATAAACTATCTTGACCAGGCTCCCATTTCATTCCCAATATTTTTATTACAGAGTCCTCCATATTTGACAATGGTACAGAGGAAACTAATGATTCTGAGGGAACGCTCTCTAAAAGTTCTTTTGCATTTGCACTCCACTTTTTTAAAGAAAAACCACCTTTGCCTAATAGTGCGATTAACTCTTTTTGTAATGTTAAAGCCTCTTCAAGTGTATCGGCCCCTGTAAGAATATCGTCGATGTAAATGTTATTTTTCAAACTTTTAACAGCAAGTGGATAAGGATCACCTTCATCCTGAATCAACTGATTCAAAACTCTTATAGCCAAATAAGGAGAACACGCTAATCCAAAAGGTAAACTTTTGAATTCATATTCAGTTACAGCATCTGTGGTATCGAACCGGTAAAAAAAAAATGCTGGAATGATCGATGCAATGGGGACACCGAAATTCGCAAATACATTTGGCTAATATCTATGGTCATAACGAATCGTGGGAGTCGAAAACGGAGCAAGATTTCCCGTATGTCGTTTTGTAATTTTGGACCTACCATCAATTGGTCATTTAAAAAGCCCTGAGATGTAGCGTACGACGCATCAAAAACTACCCAAAGTTTTGTTGTGGTACTATCTTTCACAACCCCATGATGCGGCAAAAAGCAATGACCCGGCCGGACAGAAGGTCTAGCATAACCTTTATCTAAATAGTCGCGTATGACTTTATCATATTCGTCCTTTAGCTTAGGGTTTCTAAGAAACGTTTGCTCCAATTTTTGAAAACGATTAAGGGCACCGAATTTTGATTTTTCTAATGGACAAGGTTTATTAAAAAATGGTAATTGGACGACATAGCGACCTTGTTCATCTCTATAATGAGTCTTTTCAAAATGTTCTTCACATTTGACATGCGTAGGATCAACCTGCGATTTACCCGCGACTTCTTCGACTTCCCAAAATTTGGACATAAGTTGTTGCATATCCCTTTTATCTCTTTCAGTGCTTACAAGAGATGTAACTTCATCGTTTTTGGGGGAAGAAATTTTTCCTAGCAATACCCAACCAAAAATCGTCTCTATTGCGTAAGGCAAACCTTTAGGTAGTTTAACTGAACTACCT
Source organism: Euschistus heros (assembly GCA_003667255.2). NCBI lineage: Eukaryota > Metazoa > Arthropoda > Insecta > Hemiptera > Pentatomidae > Euschistus > Euschistus heros. The sequence continues at coordinate 152,761 of RCWM02001000.1, read as the reverse complement.
TTGAAAATAACTCCGAAAAGATCGGTTCCTAACAAAAAATCGATAGGCCCTGATACATTAAAATCAGGGTCAGCCAACTCAAATTCTTTTAAATGTAATCGAATGTCATGGGCAATATGACGAGACGGTAAATTTTTATTTTTTATTTTATATCTTATTTTTTTTTATTTTTATTACATATTTTATCAATTACTATTGCGGTTGTACTAACTTGCGGTGAATTATCTAGATTTGGTTTCACAATAAACGTGACAATTGAATCACTACCCGTTATGTTTTGATGTCCTAAACCCATTAACTGCTGTTTTTTAGGATAGGGAATAAGTGACAAGCGACGAACACAATCAGCGGTTATAAATGAACGTTGCGATCCACAATCAATTAAAAGGCGTATGCGTTTTTAAAATGACCAAATTTGTCTTTAACCTGCGCAATGGCGGAACCCAACAAAATATCAGAGGCTTCCGAGTGTGTCGCGGATAATACTGTTCCTTTATCCGCAGGTGGCGACTTATTAGGAACGCCCAATGACGGCACATCATCAAATTCCCTTGAATGCGAACTGAGGTTGTTTGCTATTGGTCGTTTAGAACTCCCTTAATGTGAATTTAATTTTTTACTTTGCGTTCCAAATTCCGAAAAATGTAACAACGTGTGATGTTGACCATTACAACATCGGCAAGATCCCTTTGATGTACACTCTCGAGCTCTATGTCCCGCTGAGCAACAATTAATGCAACGATTGAGCGATTTTATTTTATCGTATCTTTGGCGAGGAGAAAGCGAACGATTTTGTGAGCACTCCAAAATTTTATGACCCTTTGAACAAACGGGACATTTGATCGATTGTACCGAAACCTTCATCGACATTAACACCTGTTTAGGGTGGCTAAAAAATTTATTTTCAAAATTTGGAGCTGGGCCAGTAATAGAATTCGTTTGAAATTGCACATATTGTTGTTGAATGAACTCAGCAAAATCTTTAAAAACTGGGATAGCCCTTTTATCAATCTGTTCTGCTTCGAACTTTTCTCTTGTTCGATTATCGACTAATCTGGAGTTTGTGTTTAGAATCGGTAGAGTGAAGACGTGTGTTGTGGAGCTGCCGAGGATTAACTCGAACAACTACTCAGATAAGAGCTGAACTTTTACTTTTTTCTTTATTTATTGTATATCGCTTTTGTTCTATATTTTTTTTTCTCTCGTTTATTTTCTTTTATTATTATATTGTGCTTCTTCTTATTAATATTGATTAGCCATTATGGCTGAATCTCCTCCTCGCAAGAGGAAAAAAGAAAAATTTAAAAACCTTACTGAAACTAATAGTGACACTTATCAATCATGTGTTAAATTTTTTTATTATTAGTAGAGAGGAAAATGATGATGAGGGAAATGTCCTGGATTTTAAAAAGGTTTCACCTTTTTTGATCTATAAAGGAATAAATTCTCTAGTAGGTGAGGTAAAAATGATAAAAAAATTAAGAAATGGCACACTATTAGTGGAAACTTTTTCAAAAATTCAATCTGATAAAATTTTAAAATGCAATATGTTATATAATTTAAAAATTAAAGTGGAACCACATTTCAAATTAAATAGAAGTCTAGGCCTCGCGTGGTGTCCTGATTTAGACTGGGTTAGTTTAGATGAAATAAAAGAAGAATTAAAACCACAAAAACGTAGCGGATGTAAAAAGAATGACATATTTTAAAAATGGTGAAAAATTCAATAGTCACAATTATCTTTTTACATTTAACAACCCCAACTTGCCGAAAGAAATTAAAATAGGTTTTTATAATGTGGAAATTAAACAATTTACACCAAATCCCACTCGTTGTTATTCGTGTTTAAAATTCGGTCATGTTAAAACAGCTTGTAAAAAAGAGGCGCTATGTAGGTTTTGTGGCAAAACTAAACATGAGGGCACGGAATGCAGTGGCCCTGTAAAATGTGTTAATTGTATGGGTCAACATGACTCTTTTTCAAAAGTATGTCCTATTTTTATAAAAGAAAAAGAAATTAAAAGTATTCAAGAATCAGAAAAAATTACTTATTTTGCAGCAAAAAAGAAATACGAGACATTACACCCGATTTCAGTAAATATTTCATTTTCTAATGTTTTAAAAAATAATAAAAAAAAGTGTTAGTGTCCAAACTGAAGAAATTAATACTAAGCTAACTGGTTTTAAGCAGCCCATTGATGTTATTAAATGCGTCCCGGTCAGCGCTTCAGTCGTAAGTAAATTGACCGAAACCCCCACTCCTTCCCCCACTCCTTCCCTCTCTCCTTCCCCTGCTCCATCTTCATATCCCACAACCTCTTCATCTTCTACAACCCCGTCATCTTTTCCATCATCTTCCTCTCCTACCTTTTCATCTCCAGCTTCCTTACCTTCAACCTCATCTGCACAAATTCCCCCCCCAGGTGAGGTGGTCCCCATATCCCAAACCCTTAACGATCCTCCCCCTATTGATACTATCATTGCCTCTGATTTTACACAAAATCAACTTGGCGAATGGACAGAAGTTAAACAAAGACGAACCAGAAGTAAAACTAGATGCACTTCAAAGACTAAAGAAAAAATGGAAATTAATTGATGTATTCATCATCATATATTTTAGTTAATATTTACTATTTCAGCTTTAGTTTTTTCTATATTTTTCTATTACTCTTTCGTCTCTATGTTTTTTTTTTTTTTTTTTTTTTTTTTTTTTGTTTTTTTTTCTCATTAAATGTCACTACCACAAACTATTATTCAGTGGAACTGTAACGGACTTTTGAATAAATATGAAGAACTAAAATTGATAATTAACAAATATCAACCTGTAGCCATATGTATACAAGAAAGTAAACTTTTACCAAATAAGCAATTTAAATTAAAAGATTACACAATTTACAGAAACGACTACATAGACGGAAATAGAGCGTGTGGTGGCGTGTTGGTTGCAGTACATAATAGGGTCGTGTCTGAGATATTAACTATCAATACTTCCTTGCAAGCTATTGTTGCCAAACTCTACCTAAATTTCCCGGTATATCTATTAAATTTATATTTACCACCCGAAAATTTTGTTGAAACGGAGGAACTTTTTGTTGAATTGTTGAATTTTGTTGATACTACGAGAGGAACTGCTATTAGAAAACTCATTGACGATTCTAATTCTATTCTTCTTAATACAGGACAGCCAACATACTTGAGCCCAGCCTATCACTCATTCTCCTGCATAGATCTGACTTGGTGTACTTCTAGCATTTATACTCACCTCAACTGGCAAGTCAGCGAGGATCAATACTCCAGCGATCATTTCCCCTTGATCATTGATTTCGCAAATAATAACACTATGGTTGAAAGATATCCAAGGTGGATTACGGAAAAGTCTGACTGGCCGAAATTCAAAAGCAGTATCCAGATAGCAGAAACCGATATGTCTGGGGGAAGTAGCAGTGAATTAATAAATGATCAAATTACATCATCCATCCTGGCTGCAGCAGAAAGCTCAATCCCACGATCCTCAACCAGTACAAAAGCCAATAGAAACATCCCCTGGTATGATAACGAGTGCAAAATAGCTATTAATAACCGAAGAAAAGCCCTTAAATTATTCCAAAAAGAACCTTCTCAAAAAAATATAATATAATATAAAAAAAAACGATCAATAGCTCGCAGAATAATTAAAAATAAAAAAAAAGATTCTTGGAACTTTTTTTAAGAATCAATATCAACAAATACTCCACCGCGGCTATTCTGGAAAAAAATACGAAGCATATCAGGGAAACAAATAGATTATCAACCAGGTTTATTAATTAATGGAAATTTTACACAAGACCCAAACACTTTGGCCGAATATTTCGCAGACTATTATTCAAAAATATATTCTCACCAAGCCCACTAGATAGAAGAAAATGAAGTTAATTTGGACTATAGCGACAATAATATTGATAACTCATACAACATGCCGTTTACTATGGAAGAACTAACAGCCAATTTAAATGAATTGAAACCGACTGCACCAGGAATAGATGACATACATAATGACATGCTTAAAAATCTTCCAAAACAGACACTGAATGCTCTCCTAACCCTGTATAACCGTATTTGGTGCACTGGAGAATTTCCAGAGATCTGGAGAAGAGCAGTTATAATTCCCATTTTAAAAAGCAATAAAAATAAACTATTCCCATCAAATTATCGACCCATTTCACTTACAAGTTGTGTATGTAAACTGTTAGAAAAATTGGTTTTCAAGCGTCTCACATGGATAATGGAGACGAACAATTTATTATCAAACGCACAGAGTGGGTTCCGGCGAGGTCGCTCAACAAATGACCATCTTGTAACTATGGAATACGAGATACTGAGCAGCTTTGCAGAGAAGAAAGAATGCATCGGCATTTACTTCGACATTGAAAAAGCATACGACAACTTGAATCCAGCACTCGTCATACAACAGCTGCGAGAATGGGGATTTATGGGTCGTCTTCTCCGTCTGATTGAAAACTTTCTGCAAAATCGTACTTTTCAAGTCAGAATAGGTAACAAATTTTCTTCAATCAGAAATATGAACAAGGGTATTCCACAGGGAAGCGTCCTAAGCTGTGTTCTTTTTTCAATAGCCATAAACAAAGTTACGACTATTATACCCAAATCGATTAAAACGTTTCTGTATGTTGATGATTTGGCATTGCTTCTATCGTTTAGAGACCGGGAGAGGATGCAAAGAATATTGCAAAACTGCCTAAGAAACTTAGAAATTTGGTCTACACAATCAGGTCTGACATTCTCAACTGAAAAAAAAAAAACGAATTGTATAATGTTTTCAAAACGCAGAACACCAAACCCTCCACCATTACTAACTTACAGAGGCATCAACTTAAACTTTGTACCAAATACTAAATTTTTAGACCTAGTTTTTGACTCTAAACTGAGCTGGAAAGAACATATCAAGGTGTTAAAGGCAGAATCATTCAAGAGAATAAATGTTCTTAAAGTTCTTGCTGGCTGCTCTTGGGGTGCTGACAGGGCAAGCATGATTAAAGTTTACACGTGCCTGATAAGATCCAAACTAGACTATGGAAGTTTTATTTACTCCTCAGCGAAGCTCACCCAGCTTTCAGCAATTGACTCGGTTCACCATGCTGGTCTACGTCTCGCAACAGGTGCATTCAGGACTAGTCCCGTATGTAGCATTTGTGTTGAAGCTGGGCAAGCACCATTAGCTGTTCGTAGACACCAGCTTGCCTGCGGTTATATTGGTAGGCTAAAATTTAATAACCGAAATCCAGCTTGGATACCCGTGTTCCAACCAAAGTGCAGAAGATTTCTGGAAAACCAACGACTGCCTGCGCCATTGGGAATCAGAGCCGGCAGATATATTAAAGAAATACAACACCTCGAACCTATAACCGATGATTTGAAATATCCACCATGGACTCTAAAAATTCCAACAGTAGATTTAACTCTCAAAAAATATTCGAAAAAATAGCACCTCAGATATAATATACTTAACGGAATTTAACAAAATTAAAGATAAATACAAAAACTTTAAATTCATATTTACAGATGGGTCAAAATCAAACAACAATGTTGGGTGTTCCGTTGTTTTGGACACTACGATTTTGAAATACAAACTTCCACCAATCACCAGTAACTTTACAGCGGAATGCTGGGTGGTTACAGCAGCATTACATTATGCTATGCACCTGGAAGAAAAAAATCTTGCCATATTTACTGATTCCCTTTCTGCTATAATATCGTTTCTTAACCTATATACCAAGGATCCAGTCATAAGAAAGGCACAGGCATATGCCTCAATGTTAAAATATGCACAAAAGAACTTGGTACTTATCTGGATACCATCCCATGTGGGGATAAAAGGGAATGAAGCCGCGGACGAAGCAGCCAAGCAAGCAGCCATTTCCTCGCTAGACGTCAAATCAATCTATACCCCTTCAGACATTTGCAATTTTTTAAAGTATTTAGCCAGGAATACTTGGATAGAATTATGGCATGAAACCCAGGCAGATAATAAATTAAAAATAATTAAAAGTGACATCAAACAATGGTATACATCAAATCGGAGAAACAGAAGAGAAGAAGTGGTGATCACAAGATTAAGGATTGGCCATACTCGCCTTACGCATAGCTACCTTATAAGTAGAGAAGGCTTACCGAAATGTTTATACTGCCAGTGTCAACTAACGATCAGACATATTCTCGAGGAATGCCCGCTGTATGAAACTTTTTTTGAGCAGGAACGACTGGAAAGAAGACTCTCGGTAATGCTTGGAGATAACAAATACAATATTGACAAAATTATCAAATTTTTGAAACTGCATAATTTTTTCGGAAAAATATAATTAAAAAAAAAACACAACAGAAAACTAAGGAACCAGGACACTAAAGACCATAGAAGTTGAGTGTCCAAAAACAATCAACCTAACCTAATCGACTAATCTGAGACCTAATGTGCATAGAATGAAACCCGCCGGATCCGGTAAATTTAAATTTAAAAGGGCATTCGCGCTCTCAAGAACTACTGACGAAAATTCTTCTAAAGATTTTAAATTTATTTTAGCAATAGGTTTGAAATTTAAAATTTTTATTAAGTGATTAGTGGCTAAAATGCGTTTATTATTATAGCGTTTTAATAAAGCTTCCCAGGCTTGATCGTATCCATCAGATGTAATAGCGATTGCGGCGATAACCTGAGAGGCTGCTCCTTTTAACGAAGATTTGAGATACTGAAATTTTTCAATTATCGATATTAGAGTTCGAATGTATCAACGAAATGAACGTATCTCTAAAGCAAGGCCAATTGTTTACGTTTCCATCGAAGGTCGGAATAGTAAGAGTTGGTAGTTTGAAAAAATTATTATTTTTAGATGTATCCGATAATGTAAGATTTTTACTAGCATTACTGTCCTGCTTAATTTTACTACCAAAAGCTAATGTTTCGTAATAAATTGTATAAGTGGCTTCTTTTAGAAGTTGATAACTATCGTAATTCTTAGAGAGTTGTTTGCTTAATTTTTTCAAAGCCAAAAATCGTATTTTAAATTTCTCAAACTCATTATCTAATCGTAAAAGGCGCGCCTGAAATATTTTTTCCTTTGAATAATCATGTTGAAACTCACAGGCAATATTGTGTGTTTCTTTTATATCAATTGCTAATTCCTCGACTTCGACCTCTAAATCCGCGTACTCCGATTCGAGATTACTTTTAGGTGCCATGCTAAATAATAATATGCGGTATTGTATGACTATATAAAAAAATAATAAGTATACTCACCAGGGTAAATAAGGCAATCGGAGGACCAAAATTATTATTTTTTTTAAATACCCGGCCCGGAGCAGACCAAAATATGTTGGGAAGAGGGGCTTACCGTGATTGGCTGCCTACCACTATCCCCTTTCCAGCTGGTTCTACAAATGTTAATTTAAAAAATAAAAAATAGGAAACATAAAAAAAAAAAAAAAATTTTTTTTCCAATTATGTAACAAAATGAGTATATATTTACACATTAAACAAAAGTAACAAAAAATTAAACACACACAAAAAAAACATCTGAATGAAAATTAAATTAAACTTTATATTATACAAAAAAATAAATTAAAATAAAGTCCAGACAAACTCACGACGTGAAGACTGCGTATTCCCCAAAATGATCTTCATTAAATCGATGAGAAAAAACGATGTCTGATGGCGATGGTTTCCAATCAAGATTTTTTGTGTTAGCTCTAACTGTAGCGACGGCGGTGCGCACCCTGCTAATTTCAGGATCCTGAGAAAAAAAATATATATATATTTTATATATATGTAAGCGGTTACTTCCATGCGTCCTGGTTGTGATCTAATTTCCAACTGACTGTGCTAGCCACTGCCGCACGAAGTCCAACCTCCAGCGATAAGAGTTCCAACACAATAAACAGGCGACCCGACGTGTGATCCACTTCCTCTTCCTTTTTTCTTTTATTTATTTAAATTATGAATACAATGAAGCTAAGGTGCTAACATTAACAAAAAAAAATAATATTCTAAATTACAACTAATTGTTTGATTTTCATAATTGGAAAGGTGAAGAAAAAAAAAATTAAAGTTGACTCTTTGAAACAATTAAAATGATATATTTTTTAAACTAAGCGTAAACAGCTGTTTTAACGATTTTTTAAGTTATCCGAAGGATAACTTCCGCCATTGTTGTCCTCCAGGATACTGTTTTAAAATATTTAACGGTTTTAAGATGGCGGACCTAAAAAGGACACTTTTTAAAAAATATTCGACTATTTAACTGTTTTAAGATGACGAAAGGATATTTATTAGTTGTTAACCCATTCTACGGGAGGCTGAAGATAGTTTTTCAACGCTAACGACCCCTTCCCGTTTACTCTTTTTGCTAAAAAGGTACGATATAGAAGAGTGGCGGTGGGGGTTCGGGGCGGGATTAAGAGATGGCGCCTATTGAGCCAGTAGAAGAAGAAGAAATCTTGAGTGCCAGAAACGAGGTTTGCCAAACAGTCATATAATTTTATGGTTAGAAATTAAAATCTAACCAGATGGTTCGATAAAATTATTTCGGTCGAATTGGATGTCTAATTATGCTTTTACGGACTCTTCAAACACCCAATCAATGCAATTTTAAAACAGACAAATTACTGCCATGCGTGAAAATATTATTGAACAAATAATGCTAAATTCCATACAAATGAAAACAAATCATTAGTTATAATAATTCCTTAGTTCCTTATTTTTGAGAGCGGGCGAAGCCGCGACGGGGTATGCTAGTAAATATATAAAGGTTAACTATAAAAACATGTTTTGCTTTTTTTTACATTTTCCATATTTCCCCCTACTATATATCGTTAAGCTTGATCCCAGAAAAAAATGTATAGAACCTTTTTTGTTAAACTTTTTATGTAAATTAATTTAGTACATAAGCATATTTTCGCTAGAGGCAAGAGTTTTCGAGTTATTAACGAAAAACTGAAAAAAGCGACCTTTAGAGCGCCCCCCACCCCCCAGTACTTTTAGTATGTTGTTAAGGACACCTCCCCCTACAACTTTGCCAAAATTGGCTTCTACATGAATTATATCCCCTATTCGGCCTTTTTTGGTCTTCGTTGCCTGGACTATATAGACAACGTACTCTACACCCAACTTTCTGCCTTCATTGGCTGGACTATGTGCGTCGTGACATCGGAACGACCTTCGGATGATTTTATTAGATTCGGCATGCAGCAAAGAGCAAACCACAAATATTAAAGATGATAAATGTGTAATTTACTAATTTATTTCTGCAATTATTATTGTTTTAATTAATACATTTGTTTGTTTTTTAAGCTCTCTAATGAACGATTACATATTTATTTAAACAGTACCTTTTTAATCTCTTAAAAAAACTTTAATTCTGAATGAAAGAAACAATTTGACGTAATCAATAGATAGGGCCTCGGGGGGGGGGGGGGGGGGGGGGGGGGATAGAGGAGGAAAATCCCCGGGGCCCGCGCTGTTGGGGGGCCCGTGCTAAGGGGACCTCTTAAAAATGTTGCCTCATATAAACGATTCTATGGCTATTTATCATATTAGGAAATTAATCAAACATTGCAGTTTATTAGTAAACAAATAAATTGTATTTTTTGGATGTTTATGTCAGAGTTAGGCCGGTTTCAAACTGCGATACCGAGCAGCCGATACACGTATCCGACGCTGTATGAGACGCAAAAAGAATCGTGATTCAGTAGCCTGGCTGCTCCTTTCACTCTCCCCCTTGCAGCCGACGCTGTACGAGACGCAAAAAGAATCGTGATTCAGCCGCTTGGCTGCTGCTTCTCCCACTTTTCTCTCTACACCTTCCACATGTACCAGCATTTGTTGTAATGTTTAATTTAATTTGCTTGTAATGAATAAAATGTAATGGTAACTTACCAATTTCATTCTTTCTTTTCACATCCCAACCCAGTATTTTCTTCCTCTACGTACATTTCCGAAATAACTGTGCACCATGCATTGTCTCTCTTATTTTTATCACAATATTCTACGGAACTGTTGTCCCACAATGCCGTTTGATTTTGGATTAGACTAATAAATTGGTCGTTATCAAAAAATGTATTAATTTAAACAAATTAAATTATTAAACTATTAAAATTATTAAATTAAAACTATTAAAATTATTAAATTAAAACTATAAAAATTATTAAATTAAAACTATTAAAATTATTAAATTAAAACTATTAGAATTATTAAATTATTAAACAGCCGACAAAAACTAGTGAAGTAGCTCGCTTCGGAATCACAGTGTGAATAAAGCCTAACGCGCAATGTATCTTCCCTCATTCACACTAGGATTCCGAGAAGCCGATACAAAAAGTATCGTGGTGGCTGACGGGGACAGGCTACTCGTTTAGAGTATCGCAGTGTGAAAGGGACCTTAGATATATTTTCCCCTATTTTTATTTTGCATATTTTGCCATAAATACATATTTTGAACTGTAATTGCATATTTATCTACGTATCCGGTATATCGACTTCTGAGCATGCAGTTCCGCTCAAATATTACTTCACTTTTCTTACTTCCCTTCTCCTTACCATAATTACATAAAGCAGCGTCTCATGCGATTGCCTTAACTTTTTATTTTTGTACTCCTGAAATGCCGAAAATTACTCTTGAAAATAAAAAATATCTTGTTGCAAATAATATATGGTACTTATCAATTGAAACTTTTTAAGTGTGATGGAGATGTTTTATATTTTTTTTGTTTTGATAAAGTTTTAACGCAGCACTAAAAAACAGTGAAGTAAAAATAAAACTAAGAAATCAAAATTTGAAAATAATTTTTTACACAAACTGCCACTGGATCAGAAAATTCTGGTTTCGATACTGATTAATGTCTAGCTAATACAACCTTTCATATGTGTTTTCTTTTTTAATATTCGCCTAGTTATTTTGTTCTTTAATAGTCTTCTTCCAATTGTTCCCCATTTTAACTCTATCGTTAACTTAAACTTTACTATGTACTAATGTATAAGTATTTATTGCACTTCGTTTTATTTTTTAATTAATGTAGCTACCTAGTTGCTAATTTTAGATATTTCATTGCATATTTTACCCTATATATTTGCATATTTTTCTGTCTTTATAGCGTATAATGCACAGCCCTACTCATTAGTAATTATGTCGGAGAGTGTAGCCTGTAGTATCAACATCTTGAGGGATGATGAATCAGCCCTCTTCCTCCCGTTCTTTCATGGTTCTATGATCCGCGAAGAATCAAGGCCTCTTGAAGTCGGTCGCGCCAGTCATTCCGAACTCTTGCCATATCTTCTATATTATCTTAAAGTTACGAACTTGTGCAAAGGTGGCGTAACCATTTGTCCAACTCAGTTTAGGTTGGACCTGTCGTCTTCTCGACTGAATATTCTTCAAATGACCTTTCGTCTTTTCGACTGAATATTCTTCAAATTCGATTGAATATTCAAAGGAGGGGTCATACTTGAGATAGAAACAGAAGTCGAATGACTTCCATCTATATTCTAAGATGCTATCATCTTAACCCTTAAATAGATGAAATATTGAAGAAGTAAAACCATTTTATCGTGAATTTATTGGAATTAGTTTTTTTAAACATTTTATTTTTACTCGATACTAATGCAAAGAGTAAAAATAAAATAAAAACCCCATACTGCACAGCGGTAGAGCGAGAAAGATTATGATGATGATGACTAATGCAACTTACTAATATTTGTGTTATTTCTGTTGTAAAAAAAAACTTTTTTTTTTACTGCGAAATACTCATAAAAGTGGATAAGACAGAGTCTAATTTGTTTATATATATTCAATATATTTTAGCACTTAAAGTTTTAGATTGTTTCAGACTCATATTCTTTTTGGCGCCCCATTAATAATATCTTTCATTTCATTCAAACAACACATTAGTGACTGTCCAAAGAGACAAGAATTCGTAGTTTGAGAAGAACGATAAGTTGAGATGGTGAAATTTATGTATCCTGCACCAAATTTGTAAAAACATGAATACCCACATGGTGACGGAGCTCCACTTGAAACAAATCCGTCAAAGTTAGAAGCCATCTGAAAAAATATTATTAAAGGAATGACAGAAAATCAAATACTAACAGTTCAATAAAAATTATAAGTAAAAAGAAATAATAATATGGAAAACAGTTTTTATCTTATGCACTTGCTTTTATTCACAATTGTAAGAAACAGTGGTTACAATGAGTGACTTTATTAAGGGTTGAGTACCTGGCCTTAGTGGCATTTTGTAAAGAATTTAATAGACATTTTATGGTTATTATTGACTGTTGCCATGTTATTCGTTGGTAATATTTATGATAAACTTTAAATGTGTTATGTATATCATACAAACTGGAATCAGGTTAGTTTATTTTAAGTTGAAATTATACATCGTAGATTTAAGTGATTACAACATGAATAAAAAAATGCCTTTTTTTTTCTATTAGTATCCTATCAGAGGATGTAAATTAAAAATTTTCTTTTTATCACTTAAATCTTTTACGTTTAGCATATAATAAGACCTGTAGTTATTGTTCGCGCCAATCGGCGCTTTTGTGAAGGGGGGAAAGGAGAAAACTTTAATACACCGTTCATTGACGCACTCTATAGACCTCTAGGTAACTAGCCCTTATCTGCTTTAATCCCTACTTGAATATTCCTTTTCCTTCTAGCATCTGCGCTCCAGTACGCACCTATTTAAATTGCCCAAGACCTCTTGGTCTTCCATCGTTTTTTTGACCAAGACAAAATTGTCTTCCAGGACCCTATTCTTCTTTTAAAAGTGATTTTATTTCCTGTGCCAGTCAGTAAAGATTTAGTTATTCCCTTAATGAGTGGTTATACAAGAGGAGGAGAGCGTGAACAAATTTTGCAGCCTGGGAGAAGCATTCGCCAGACCGTAAGGATTCGGAGGCCTCCGAACAGACCGTCGGCGGCAATAACAAGGTAAGAAGTTTTTTATGTAACATTTGTTTAGGTTATCTTATCTATAATATCTCCCCAAGGGTACGAAACCTCGTTTTGATATTTTCCCATACAGTCCATTTTCTCGAGGCCGAGGCGAGTTTTTCGCATCGGAAATTATCATTCTCTTACTATACAGTTATGAATAAATTAACGGAGTGAAGAAATTATTACAGTATACACTAGAGAAAGAAAGGTGGAACTAACATTTTCTAAATTTTCTTTCCGAGATACTCATAAGTCATTGTTTCAATCTTTGGAGATGTAACGATTTTTTTGCGGATTTACTGTGGCTCACAGTCAAAATGATGCAAGTGATTTACTTTTTAAAAAAAACTATTTTATACCAAGCCAAAATTTATTATCAGCAATCTTTGCTTACAAAAATAATTTTTAGAAAAAAAAAAACAAAACCCACATCAAGAAAAATTGATTTAGCCACTGTAAAACCACTCGAGTGAAAAACTAATAATAAGTGACTGGTGCAAATATGAACTGGAAAGATAAACAATGACGGGAAACCGGAAAACAAATTACACATGAAATTCTTTTAATTTGAGTTATAGAGGCGATGTCTTCTAATAGTTCGTTTCATACAGGTAGGTGGTCCTAGAAGTTTTCTCTTTTGAACGCTATTTTCAGTTCGACTTATTTACAAAATTTTTAACATCGAGAGTTGACTTAGGGGGTCACCTGTGGTGTAGTGGTTAGCATAGCAACCTACTAAACCCAAGATCGCGGGTTCGCAGCCCGGCAGATGACCTTAGGATTTTTTAAAGGGAGTAAAAAATCCCTTAGCTATGCCGTCCTTCGGAAGGGACGTAAAATGGGGGCCCCGAGCCTGTGCGATGTCAGGTACTCGTTAAAGATCCCTATCCTAATTATACCTGGATAGGCAAAATTTAGGACTCCCACCGTAGCATCGTCCGATTAGCCATAGCAGCATAAAGTGACGTTAAACGAAATAAACAAACAGAGTTGACTGCATATGTTAATTATTTTTTTTAATAATTTAGATTTAGTTACCATGGAGATTTTAGATTGTTATATAATTTTTATTAACTGTTTTTTTTTATTTTTCTTAAAAAGTGCTCCGTTCATTTCAAAATATTTTTCAGGGGACCACCTCTGAAGTATGCCCTACCGATCTAAAAAAGAATCATTAAAAATGATTCAGAATTGACCGAGTAATCGCGTAACATACACAAAAAAAAAAAAAAAAAAAAAAAAAAAAAATAAATAAATAAAATACAGATGAGTGAGAACCTCCTTTTTTTTTTTTTTAAATCGGTTAAAAATACAGTACGAACATTAGGCTACAATAGTTAAAATTTATTTTAGATCAAATCATAAAATTTAAAAAAAAAAAATCATAAATCAATATACATTTCTAAGGACACTGTGAAAATGATGCAAAAATTAAAAACATCCAAAAAAAAAACAAACAATAATATTTTAAACTTTAAAACTTTGTAGGTAAGCCTTTATTTTTTATTACCTCTTTCAAACGATTAGACATGGATTGGACAAGCTTTTCTGAGTAAGATGGACTTATCTTCTCCCATTCTTCTTAAAGCGCCTATTTGAGATCTCATGTTTCCTCACTTCGGTTTCTAATTTACTCCATAAATTCTCTATGACGTTGAGGTCTGCTGATTGGGGGGTGTTTTATAGTTTTGGGGCAATTATATAAACACCGTTCTCTTGCAAGATAAGAGGAATGCTTGGGATCGTTATCAAAATTATTTATTATTCCAAGCTTGGTTGCACTTGCTTTAACATTTTTTTTTTCAGCATGTGACAATATAAATGTTAATCCATTGTTCTTTCAATAAAACGAAAATTTCCTACCCCCGAGGCAACCATACACTCCCAAACCATAACATGACCACCTCCATGATTGATGGTTGGGCGAAGATTTTTTTCATGGAGCTCTTCATTTGCCTTTCTCTAGATGAAAGCTCTTCCATCAAAACCAAATAAATTAAATTTTAACTCATCTGAACATAAAACAGTTTTCCTGAAGTCCCTATCTTTTGTTAAATAATCTTTGCAAAATTGATTCTGATGTTTTTATTTTTGTCATTGAGGTTATTGATATAAGGTTTTTGCCTTGCAACTCTACCATTGTATTGGTTTTTTCTTAAGACCTTTCGAATGGTTTCAGCAGATACCGTTTTATTTAAATGTTTCATTACTAATGTAGCCAACTTTGGAACACTTAATTTTGGATTATTTTTTATTTGGCACAAAATCCAACGGTTATCATTCTCAGAAAAACTTTTTTTTGCTCTCACCCTAGGTTTTCTTATAATTCTGTTTTACTTTCTAAAACGCTTATTAATATGTTGAATGGTCGCATAACTCCTATTGATAATAGAGGTGATTTCTCGTTGTGTTTAGCCTATTTTAAAATGGTTGATTACTATTTCTCATTTACTAATAGTTGTATGCGCACCCATTTTAAGCAAAAGCTCGAACAAGACTGATTAATTGTATTCATGTTATTTATTTTTGTTTTAATTAAAAGAATAAAAATAGTAAACTCGGTACCCGAGAATTCCACGTAAGTAAACATTGCATATTCTTCACTGTGACCAAGACCCTACGAGTTTTAGTGAAGAATTTTTTTCAATTTGTAAAAAAGTAACTGAGTTGATTTGATTATATAAATTTAATCTACGACTATGAATCATTATGCTTTCATGTGCATTGGCATTTGATTGTATGCCGAAATATCCAGAATATATTGATGAATCAAATAGAAAAATCTCAACATAGACAAGAAAACTTTTTTGGCCTCTACGCGTGATATTAAAAAGTTTACAAGCGAAACGGCTGAGACATTTATGGATTTATGTGGCTGGTATTACATACCAGTACCAGTTCACAAACTCTACCGGGAAATAGTCAAACATGCTATTTTACCAATTATTAATTCAGACCCTTTGATATCACATACAACGAATTGTTAAGTGTTAAACAACGCATTGTTTAAAAACAACCTCTTCAGAAAAAAAAGAACTTATAATTGAAAAATAAAAAATACTTTAAATTTTGAAATATATATACCAGCTAAAAAGTCTCATTATTAAATTAAATACATCGAATTTTTTTAATTTTTACTTGTAGACATATTTTTATTTTATTTATTTTTTTTGCGTTTCAACTATGTTAATATTACGTGTTTACAAATCATTACAAACCACAATTATCTATTTAGCAAGAGATACATAATATGTATGTACACATTTAAAAGTAATCCTACCCGTTAAACCGCAATTGGCAAAATCGATGATCATGTAGTTCAATAGAGTATTCGATATGCTTTGAAATGACACCAGAAGCAATACTCTAGGACCAGTAGAAACGGAGATATTAACCCCTACTGCAACCCTATACTGTGCGCCGCACAGTGGGGCAAAACGGCCCAAAATGGGTAAAAACTTCATATTTTCTAAACGGTTCGTGCTATAAGCATGAAATTTAGGAATTATATATTTCATGAGGTGCTGAATTGAATGAAATCATAATCAGCTTCATCAGCTGATCAGAAAGGGTCAAAATTTAAAAACAAAAAGTAAAAAAAAAAATTAATAAAGCAAGTTCGGAGTATATTTATATGCTATCTAAGCTGCTGAATAGAATAAAACTATAACCAGAGCAATCTGATCATCAGCATTGAACCGTGTTTTCAGTTTAAAAAAAAAAAATCAAGTTTGTTATTAATTTATATGTTTTTTAGGTGCTAAATTGAATGAAATTTTCTATATAGCTCTATTACAGACCCAAGATTCCTTGAATTAGGTCAAAATTCATTACTAAGTTATATTTGGAAATAAATTAAAAATTTTTGAAATTTTTTTAATATAATTTGATGTATAATGTTACGTAATTAGTTTTACAAAGTAATTTCAGTTGAACTCTATTGAATGGGCTGGACAGTTATTTACAATTATCAATCTTATATTAACGAAGTATAAAGAAGTTTGATCTTCATTTTTTTCAATATAATACATAATGAACTAATGATAAAAAAAAAATCATATGAAAAATAACATAAAATATTATATTCACTCGTTATATTAGGTATATTAGGTACAAAAATAAAATATATTACCTATAAAAGTAAAGAAATAAAATATTTCGAATTGTTCCTTTTTTCTACAATAGTAAATGAGAATCTTTATCATTTAATGGGAACATTTTTTTTATAATCCGGTCTTAAATTGCTCACCTTCAGTTTTAAAGCCACAAGAGCTTAGTGATGAATATGTTATTCCTGTATTACTACTAAACACATGTGAATCTGTACAATATAACAATTTTCTATTGTTCTGTGATATGCTAGTTTTATAAAAGTAATCAAAATCTTTTTTATCATAGTGGTATTTTTTCCGTTATTTTTTTTTAATGTATTTTCATTATAAATGATTCTTTAATTGTTTTTAATAGATATGTATTCATTAGAATGAGCTAGTTTAAAATATAAATTTTATATATATATATATATATATATATATATATAGAGAGAGAGAGAGAGAGAGAGAGAGAGAGAGAGAGAGTGAGAGAAAATGATTCCGGTGGTAGAATATCCTAGCCATTGATATAAAAGAATAAAATAAATAAATATGATCATCTTCATAAGAGAACTAAGGTATACAATAATTAGAACTCAGTGATACAAATAATATATATAACCCCATAAACTGATCATCCAAAGTTCAATTTGATTTTTTTAATTTGAAGAGCTATTTTTGAAAATTAATCTTTCTGCAATATTCTGGTACTAATTCTCTCAAGATGAGCTATGTGTTAGTTATTTTTGTATAGAAAACCAGAAATCATATCAGATCATTTTACAATGGCTAAATAAAAGAAAAAAATATATAATTTATATAGCCAATAGTGAAAATAGCCAATTTTCACATCCAAGTTATAAAAAAAACAAAAACAAAAAAAACAAATCTTTCTAAAAATTAGTTTCTGTATAATGAAAATTAACACATAAATTCATCCCTTGAACAAACATGGCCGAAACCGCGATTTATATTTATAAAACAGTTTTTGGGATACCTGTACTTCAATTTGAACCCCTATGGAGAGACTAGTTCGGTGTAGCTTTTTTTGAAACACCAAGTGAAATGAAGATAAGTTAGATTTACAAGACAGCTAACTTTGAAAATTCCTGGCAGTCAAGGTTGAGGCTACATTTACAAAATAAAAATCTTCCAAAAACTAGTAAACATTATCGTTAAGTTCAGAGGGTTATACAAAATTTTTTGCTAAAACTTCAGTCTCATAAAAAATTATTTTAACAGAACTTCAAAACTGTGTTATTTTCACAACTCCAGAAAAAGACAACTTCAAGGACGTGTACAGACCCTGGTAATGAAAGAATCAAAAAATCATTTCCACAACCTTATGCTACATTTATTTAGGTATACAAAAAAAAAAAAAAGAAATAAAATAAAAACAAAAATCATAAGATTTTAGGGTTTTTTCCACGTTTGCCCCACTGTGCGCCGTACTGTAGTGGAATTCACGTTGTTTTTGGCACATTTTACGCTATAACACCTAAACTATTTGTCCGATCCAAAATTTATTTTATTCATCTCAAAGCTGATTAAATTAGCTATCAGATCCTATATAGGAAATTTTAACTGAATTCCGTGATATACCTATAGCAGCCCATTGAATATGTCAAAATTGTCACATTTTTCCAAAACATACACATTTAGCGTTTTAGCATGGGTATTTCACGGAATTCGATCAGAATTAAGTATATTAGGTCTAATAGTAAATTTAACCAGTTTTTTTGTTGGAAAGAATGAATTTCGAATCAAAGAATTATTTCCGGAGTTATAGCGATAAATGTGCCGATAAAACCGAGGATATCACAACAGTCAAAATTCTTAGCGTTCTGCAGAGGGTGTTTTACGGAATTTGATCAAAATTTAATATATCAGGGCTACTAGTAAGTTTAACCACCTTTCAGATGGAAAAACAAAATTTAATTAGTTCCGGAATTATAGTGACTGATAAATGTGCCAAAAAAAACGAGGTTTTCACAACAGTACGGGTTTCTCAGCCTTCTGCCGTGGGTGTTTTACGGGACTTGATCAAAATTTAATATATAAGTTCCTATAGTAAATGTAACCAGCTTTCAGATGAAAAAAGAGAAATTTGAATCCGATAAATGTTTTCGGAGTTAAAGCCAAATGAGTACCGACAAACGTGTTATTCCGGAGAACTGCAACTTACCTCAAGTAAAAAATCTTCAATTTTTCCCTTCCCCACATCTCTAAAATTATGATATGGGAAAAAAATGAAATTTTTTGCAAATTTTATTTGCTCTTTTATGTATGTATGTGCTAAAAGTATATCAAACAGCAACATAAGACATTCATCCCTCTCTCCCCTAAATCCGAAGATATTTTGAGGAAGGCTGTTTATCAAATTTAGAGCTAAGGGTGGTGAACAATTTCCAACAGTCAGATGTTTTGATTTTTGGAGTTGAATCTTCGATGCTAATTTATGTACTATATCAGTGATACAAGTAAACTATAAACTTTTATAGAAAAAAAAAATGCACTTTGGAAGTAATAACTTAAAAATAAACGTTATTACATTGTTGCTCCATGTCAGCTGAATGATTATTCATGATTATGAAGAGCAGTATATTCAGTAGTGCACCTCAGCACTGCCCTGTCCTAACATGCGCTCAGTGGGATGAAACTGTGTTTTTTTCTGGACAACGCATTTTGAGCCTCTAAAAATTATTGCATCGACTTCAAATTTCATATGGGTATGTTTTAAATGGTGTAAAATTCGATTTTTTTTTAAAACCTTTTATTGAGTAATTATTACTCAATGAAAGGTTTAAAAAAAAAAATGCGTTTGATATTCGACTTTTTTGCTGTCCCTCACAGTTCAAGTCCGTAAGTCCAAATAGGTTTAATGATGGTTCTGTATATGAGAAGTTTGTTTTCAATGGAAAGATGGGATGTCCTATTTAGTAGTCTATACAATTGGCTGAATCGTCTGTTAAGTTCTTGTCTTTTGAGTCGAGTATGAGGGTTCCATGTAAGTCTTTTGTCTAAGTAGAAACCAAGATACCGAACGGTGTCATCTTTAGGTAGTGGAATACCATTGAAGTAGATAGGAGGACTGGATTTACGGCGGAGGGTAAAGGTTATGTTGGTGCATTTAGATTCATTTACTTTGATTCGCCAGTTGTTGCACCAGTCTTCAATGAGGGATAAGTGAGTTTGGAGTTATTGGATGCTATTAAAGGGTTAAATGCTATTATTGTATGGGATGAAAGGATAGCAGTGTCATCAGCGAATGTTGCTAGGAAAGTATCAGGAGTAGTAGGGATATCTGCTGCATAGAGGATATATAAAACTGGACCTAGAACGCTACCTTGTGGAACACCAGCCTCTATAGAATAGCAGTTAGAGTATTCCGGAAGGAACGGTTAGAGAGGTAGGATCTAAAAACTAGGAATAGTGTGAGGTAAATGGGTTTTGAGTTTGAAAAGAAAACCGGCATTCCATACCCGGTCGAAAGCTTGCGCTATGTCCAGAAATGCGCCGGAGCAATACTGTTTGCTTTCAAGTGCTGAGGATATGTGATCAACAACTCTGAGGCCTGTTGGACAGTGGAATGGCTAGTGCGGAACCCAAACTGGTGAGAGGAAATATTTTGCGATTCAAGGATGGGTAGGATACGTTTAAGAAGGAGCCTTTCAAAAATTTTTGAAAGGATTGGGAGAAGGCTAATTGGTCTATATGATGAAGGGTTATTGGGAGGTTTACCCTGTTTGAGGAGAAGGATAATAGTGGAGTGTTTCCATAGCAAAGAGATATAGGCTGTCCGCAGGATACAATTGTATAGGTAGGTGAGGAATATGTCTGCTTTATGAGGAAGTTGCCTGAGGATTGTGAACTAAGGAGATCATATCCAGAGGACTTACGGGGTTTTAATTTTTTTTATAAGGTATTTGACCTCAGAGGGGTTTATTGCTTTAGGAGGTAAGGAATGAGGAATAGGCGAATCAAGAAATTCATGAACCGTTGTTGTCCTTTCATAACTAACTCCACAATCATTCAAACCCATTAGTATCACAACTTGCTTCTCATTCCTCTCCAGATAATCCTCCGAGGTGTCTGAAAAGAAGATGGCCTCGAGACCTTCCAATATAGTACCTCATTATATAGAACCTTTGTAAGTGCTGCTACCAATGGGTAGTTGCTTTAAAAACAATTGATGTGTCATTTTTATCATTATCATCGTATTTACTTGATGTATAATATTTGTATATACAGTTGTAAATTTCAATAAAATTAAAAAAAAAGAAAAAAAATGTCTTAGCAAAGTGGTCAGAACGCAGCATAGTTCAAGAGTCGTTTTTATACCTCAGGAAACATTTCTACAACTTTACAGGAATAAACAACTATATTTATAGTTAAATTGATATATCTATATTTTTATTTACATTGATGATATCTTACACATTTTAATTTTTTAAGTGTCTACTGATGTGGAATAATTTGTATGTGTCTTATGGAGTTCTGTAAACTTTTCTTTGGTTCGACTGCTGATTCTTGAGGAGTAAGTTCGTGAGGGACCAGTCTACAGGTCTTTTTAACCTTCCCCATGGAGAGAAGATGGCGGCTAACAGTATCTTTCGACACACCACACTCCCTGGCAGGTTCGCGAGTACTTGTACACGGATTTGACTCAACAGCTTCCTTCAGAACTTCATCAATATCCATTAATGGCCGCCCAGAGCCCTTCTTCCTTTCCAACTTCGTATCTCCACTTCTACATTTTTCAAACCAACGCCGCGCACTGCAGTGCGCTCTTCAAGGACATCTTCCCCTTTGTAGTTAATAATTTCACAAGTTGCTTCAGCGGCTGTGAATTTTTTTTCCCGGTAATGTCTTAAACTTACGAGAATTTCGTAGGACACTGTCATGTTTCTTCTTTGAAATAAATAACTGAACTGAGGCTTATTTTTGAAGAAGTTCAGTGTTAGAAACAAGCTTAGAGAATGCTCTAAAGGGATCATTAAGTATTGGTAAATAATAAATAGCATTAAGATATTTACAGACTTTTGAACTCTGGGATTTGATAACGGTTATAAACGGTCATTTTTTTTTATACGCCCTATAAATAAAAAATGAAAAACAAATACAACTCACGCACTCAGAAAACGCAGTTGAAACTATACTTTTTACAGATATAAACAGACTAAACAGAATAGATAAAACAAGGATTATTAATGTTAGAGGAAGGAGTTCTACAAATCCTATTAATACGTAAACAATATCTTTAATTCCAAATATTCTCCAAGGTCGCAAGTGGTCGCAGACCATTTCGATCTTGAGTTACTTTTTATAATCGATATTTTGAATTAAAATGGATTGCGTCTTAAACAAGCATAAACATTTTTTCAAAAATCAATTTTTTGTTGAAATTTTTAAATTTAAATACATTTAAGGTGAATACAGACTACTCTGACGTGACGTGGGCCCAGGTCATAATGCGTGGGATATAAAATCTACCACAGGGTTTTGGAACGGTTACGTTCATATTGAGCTGACGTGACGTGGGATCACGTGGGATGAATCTGACGCCACACGCCATCTGACGCGTGGGAAGAATATCAAAAGTTTTAGATTTTCGTCAGATGTGGGAAGGCGTCAGAAGAGTAAGGTGGCTTCCCCTGTGGAATAGTGTGATGTTTCGCCCTTATAAATTTGTTTGTACGTAGGTATGTAGCTTGAATATCAGATAATCGGTAATCCCTGCACCCCCAAATTAAGAAATATATTTAGTGATCCTTCACCCTTATAAAATTGTTTGTATGTAGGTATGTAAATTGAGGATCAAATTTTACGAAAATCGTTTGAATTTTAATCCCCCCCTCTTCCAATTAAAAAAAAAAAAAAAATCAATAAAGTGATGTTTCACGCTTATAAAATTATTGGTATGTAGGTATGTAACTTGAGTACCAAATTTTTCGAAAATCAGTTGAATTCTGACCCCCCTTCCGTCGCCCCCCCTCCAAAAAATAAAATAAATCAATACAGTGGTGTTTCACACTTATAAAATTATTGGTATATAGGTATGTAACTTGAATATCAGATGTTTCGAAAATCAGTTGAATTCCCTCCTCCCCCCTGTCGCTACCCTCGGGAAAAAAAAAAAAAAAAAAAAAAAAAAAAAAAATTTTTTCCTTATAGAATTATCGGTATGTAACTTGAATATCAAATTAAACGGGTATAGAGATGAAGTTTACACATCAAGTCGACACGCTTTCCGGACGGAAAGCGCGGCCTCACATTTTGGCTCCACAAGTTTGACCTACACGCTTTCCCTCACACTTTTCTGTTTGAGGCTCTTTCCGTACGGAAAGCGTGTAAAGGCACCTATTGATAGGAAAAAATATCTATCAATATCAAATATGACTAGACATGATTATAACAGATATTTATGATCTAAATTAGGTTATAGTTTTTGTCATTCTGTAATAGCATTTAAACCGCTCTTCATCTTCTTCTATTAATTGAGGCATTAAATTTTGGAACTCCCCGAATTCGTCTCGCCTCATGTTGATAGGATGAACCCATTCTCTAGACGAGTAAATGGATGCAAAGCAGCCTTAGACTTGATCAAAATTGAATTTATAAGTTCTTATAGTAAATTTAAGGAGCATTCAGATAAGAAATAGAAATTTCGTATCGAACATTTAGTTTCGGAACTGTAGCCAAATGAGTACCAACAAACGTATTTTCGCAGAGAAGTGCGACCCCAGTTAAAGAGTGCTGAAATGAGGGGTGTACAGTGCATGAAATATGCTATAAATTTTCACTTTACAGCTTCGTTAGGAGTAGTTAAAAGGTAAACATACTAAAAGTCCCCGCCCGTCGGGGGTGAGCTAAGGGTGGGGGGAGGGGAGAAGGTCCCAATTTTATCTTTTTCGATTAAATCGCGAAAACGGTGGACTCTAGAAAAATATGCTACAAATAAAAATTAAAGCTCATTAAATTTCCCATAAAATTAATTATATACATATTCGTCGAAATTACAACGGTTTTCGAGATATACGTTATTCATAATAGCTCATTTTAGAAATAAAACATATGTTTACCTCACTTTTTGTTAAACATTTGCTTCAAATACCAAAAACGTATATTTAACGTATAAAAAGTAAATTTAATGTTCTACAATTTTTACTCTGGCGTTTTTTTCCGAGAAACGATTTTGGAAGGTACTAGAAGCAAAAGTTAGACTAAAAGTGAGGTAACTTTTGTTTTTTTCCCAAAAATCACCGATTTTCAATAACGAATATCTCGTAAACGGTTAGAATTAAGACACATTTATACAGAATCAATTTTATAGGAAATTTGATAAGCTTTTATGTTTATTCGAAACATATTTGTCTAGAGTCAACTGTTTTCAAGATATAATCGAAAAACCAAAAACATTGAACTTATCCCCTTCCCATACCGTTAGCTCACTCCCCCCAGGGGCGGGGACTTTTAGTATGTTTACCTTTTAACTATTCCAAACGAAGCTATGAAGTCAAACATTATCGCGTATTCCATGCACTCTACAATGTGTTTATTGACTGGACTAATATGAAAGAATGGGCATTTTAGTTGGTAGCAATTAATTAATTTATTTATTTTTAATTGCTGATAACGTATGATAAAAATATGTTCACACTTAATAGCAGAGATCGAAAATAACAGTTAACCTTTATCGATATAAGTAAAAGTATAACTTTTATATAAAAGTTATTTTAGGAACTTTTACTTTTATCGCTAGAACTTTTTTTTTCAACCTATTTTGAATAAAAGTTTTTTTTAAACAGTTATTGTAAACTATTAACATGAATAAGTTCTAATGAAAAAGTATTTTGCTTTTACGTCTATATTAATAAAAAAATTAATTATAGGACATAGAAAACAATGATGACCATAAAATGTATTAAGTAAAAAAAGAAATCAACCGATTTACACAAAACTTAAATATCGATTCCCTACATGATTACTAAGATTTCCAAAAGGTGCTATCAGTTACTCTGTTTTTATTGAAATGGAGACTTATGTGTTTGGTAAAGTTTATTTTCTTGAATAAGTTTTAGCTATAAGAGCATAAAAAAACAATTCTCTGAGTACCGAAACTATTTTTTTTTATTTGTGGGGATTATATTTAAAATAAATCGTTGTGAATTGTGGGGTTAGAAAGAGGGGCTTATTGGGGTAAATATTCACGTAAGAACTGTCATTCTGTTTTTCTTGAAAATAGATAATAATACTTCTTCGGTAAAGTTTTTTTTCTTAAATAAGTTCTAGCTATGAAAGTATAAGTTCCAAAAAAAACTTTTATTTTCGACACTTTAATGTAAAAGTTAAACTTTTATTTATACCATTTGAGATAAAAGTTAAAAGATATAATAAATTTTAATGCAAGACCACTAATGTTCTCAACGGCTCATGAAATTTCCAAAAGGTCCTATCAGTTATTCTCATTTTATTGAAATTAAATATTGATGTTTCTTTAGTGAAGTTTCTTTTCTTGAATAGATTTTAACTATAAGAGAATAAATTACAAAAAAAAAACTTTTATTTCCAACGCTTCTATATAAAATTTAAACTTTTATTTATTCCATTTGAGATGAAAGTAAGAAGATATAATAAATTTTATTCGGCTCGGCTGATTTTTTATTTATGTTTCTTTCATACTCACTAACATTTACAAAGGTCGTTAACAGTTTTCTTAATTGTTGGGGAAGGAGGGGGAGGGTTGGCAAAATTAATACTTTTAGAACAGCTCGACCGATTTTAATGAAATTCGATAATTATATTTCTTTCATACTTACTAACATTTACAAAGGGTGTTAACAGTTTTCTTAATTGGTAGGGGACCGATTTAAATGAAATTTGATAATTATATTTCTTTCAAGCATTTGACAGATTTTGTCATGACGGACTTCTTTTTTAATTGAAAAATCTTCTTCCTTTTACCTATTATCTGATCATTCAATCTTTTCTCTCTGATAGATTTTTCTCTGTCCGACAAGGTTCAGGTATATACTCTATTTATCCAGTAAAAGCCGGAGTACCACAGGGGACAATACTAGCTCCACTGTTATATATTCTTTACACTCACGATATGCCGCTTAGCCCTCATACATTGACAGCAACATACGCTGATTATACAGCAATATTAACTAGACATAAAAATCCCACAATTGCATCATTACTCTTCAACACCACTTAACAATACTACAAGACTGGTTCAAACAATGGAAAATAAAACTAAATTACACCAAATCACAGCACATAACCTTTACACTCAGACAAGACTCTTGTACACCTGTCTTCATCGACAATGAACCCATACCACAAACAAACGAAATTCATTACTTAGGACTTACATTTGTTAGAAGAATGACCTAGGGCCCACATGCCGATTTTAATGAAATTTAATAATTATGGTTTCTTTCATACTTACTAACGTTTCTCAAATTTGTTAATAGTTTTTTTTACTATTGGGAGGGGGAGGTCTAAATTTGTCTAACTTTCAGAACGGCTCCCTTAAGTATAATAAAATTTGATAATTACGTCTCCTTTAATACTTATTTACATTTTTAAAAACTGTGTATAGGAAAAGAATGATAATGTCCGATGCGAAAAACTCGCCTCGGCCTCGAGAAAATGGGCTGTATGGGAAAATATCAAAACGAGGTTTCGCACCCTTGGGGAGATATTATAGAGAAGATAACCTAAACAAATGTTACATAAAAAACTTCTCACCTTGTTATTGCCGCCGACGGTCTGTTCGGAGGCCTCCGAAATCCTTACAGGCAGGCGAATGCTTCTCCCAAGCTGCAAAATTTGTTCAGGCTCTCCTCCTCTTATATCACCACTCATTAAGGGAAGAACTAAATCTTTACTGACTGGCACAGGAAATAAAATCACTTTTAAAAGAAGAACAGGGTCCTGGAAGACTATTTTGTCTTGGTCAAAAAAGTGATGGAAGACCATGAGGTCTTGGGCAATTTAAATAGGTGCGTACTGGAGCGCAGATGCTAGAAGAAAGAGGAATATTCTAGTAGGGATTAAGGCAGATAAGGGCTAGTTGCACCGGAAATTCATAGGGTGCGTCTATATATACGATATACTAGATCTTTTCTCCTTTCCCCCCTCACAAAAGCGCCGATTGGCGCGAACAAACTGTAAACAGATATTTTAACTATGGGGGAGAGGGAGAGCTAAATTTGAACTTTAAAAACTTCTATAAGCAATAAATAGTTTTAAATTGTGGGGTAGGAAGGAGGTGCCTCTTTGGGGTAAATATTTATGTAAGAACAATTATTCTGATTTTATTGAAATTAGATCCTAATATTTCTAATGATTTTATTGAGATTAGATACTAATGTTTCTTTGGTAAAATTTTTTTTCTTGAATAAGTTACCAAATAAGTTACACTGTTATATATATATATATACGTAAGTTAAACTTCTATTTAGACCATTTGAGATAAAAGTTAAAAGTTGTAATAAATTTTAATGCAAGACCACTATTGTTCTCTACGACTCAACCTATTTGGAACTGATAAAATTTTTATATTTTATTGATTAGGGGAATCGTAGCACTGAAGATCGACGCATCTGATTTTCATCAAACATGAAAATCATATTTTTTTTTAATCTGCTAGCAATTCCTAAGCTTAAAAACAGCTCTGAAATATATAAATTTTTTTTATGGGGGGATGGGCGGAAGGGTGCAAATCCGTTTTTTTAAAATAAAAACTGACTTTCATTAAATTTACTAATTACGTTCTTTAGACATCAAACAAAAAATTATAAAGGTTCGAAACTAATTGAATTTAATTTTTTTTTTTTTTTTTGTGGTGGATTAAATTTAAAATAATTCGTTTTCAATTGTTAAGATAGGGAGAAGGGGGCTACTTGGGGTTAATATTTATGTATGAACATGTTGTATATTGTTATCTAGTCTTCCCGCCAATGTGATAAGCATTGGGGGAAAGGAAGGTTATGTTTTACATGTGTTGTACTTTTTAATGTTTATAACCCAATAAAATGTGCTCGTGTTCAATCATTCTAAATGTCTGTTGTCAATCAATCTAAATTTATTGAAATTAGATACTAATGTTCTTTAGTGAAGTTTCTTTTCTTGGATAAGTTCTAGCTATGAAAGTATAAATTCTAAAAAAAACTTTTATTTTCAACACTTTTATATAAAAGTATAACTTTTATTTATTCCATAAAAGATACAGGTTAAAAGTTATAACAAATTTTAATGCAAGACCATTTTTGTTCTCTACGAACCATGCAATTGGAAATTGATTAAATTTAACTTTTTAGTGGTGGAAGGAGGAGGGGTTATCTACCACTTAAGTTTGACTCGTCCAAGTTTGATCAAATTTTATAATCATGTTTCTTATATACGTTTTAGCAATTTCTAGTATCGAATCAACACTGAAATATATTTCTTACTAATATATAGTTACTTTTTTTTGAAGGAGGGAATGGGGGAAGGGTGGAATAGCTTGAAGTCGTATTTTATAATGACAGCCAATTATCATAACATTTGGTAATCAAGTTTTTTAGATATATAATATCAGTTCTCAAATAATCCAACTTGATTAAATTAAAATTTGTATTAATAAGGGAGGAGGGAGGTATAATGTAGCACTAAAGAATGATTAATCAAATTTTCATGTAAGTTAATAATCATGTTTCTTATAACCTCTTAGCAATTTTAGTAGGGATTAGATTATCAAATGACGTGAAAAATTAACTGTCATTTTAAAGTACGAATTTCACCCGTCCAAACACATCTTATATATATATATACTAGCTGAAAGTACCCTGCTCCGCTACGGTTCAATATCATTAGGATGAAGGACAACTTAAATTAGTAACAGTTAAGCTTAACGTTGATAATTATTATTACTTAAATAAACCTAAAGAATTCCATTCTTAGAATATTTTCATAAGTAAATTTGACAATTTGCAAAAGTTAATTTTAAATTATTTTGATAGTCCTCCAGTGAAGCTTCGAGGCAGCACTACCATCTTACCCAGCTCTGATACCAGACCATTAGCATACTTTGAATGAATATAGTCTCAACTTCTCAACTTTTTTTATTTTTTTCGAATAAAGTTTAGTCTTTCTGTTTCTATTTTTGCGTACATATCAAGCATAAATTGGTTGAGGAGATTACGAAATTAAAATAAATAAGGTTCTTCACCTCCTCGCTCCACTAACATTTAGGCGTAAAAATCAGCTGTAGACACAGTTTTCTCAAGTGGTGTATTGGTGATTGGGTCACGCTGAGGGGTTTAATACTGTACCCATCTTCTCCATGGTAAAACATGAAACGATACTGAAGAGAATCATACACTTGATAGAACTCACTGATTCTTATCAGTTTTTGTCCCAACATCGAACTGGCCTTACATGTCATCTCCAGAGAACATAAGTCTTTTAACCTCCTCTTTAACATTAGTCTTTAAATAGCTTCTCGTCACGAAACAACTCAAACTTGTAAGGGTCCACCTCTGCAGTCACCATCACAGTTCACAGGAAGTACCATATTATAAGGTTTCGACATCGATCGAATTTTTGTTTGTTTACAACTATAAGGAACTTAATTTGTGGTCAAAGTGTGCGGCTTAAACATCTAACCTATTTTTTAACTTAGCTTATCTCCAAATACCATATGACAATTAATCTTTTATTATTCACCCAATAAAAATTGTAATCGCATTTTTCGCGAATTAGCCGCTATCCAGGCCGATTTTTTTTAATTCCTTTCTTAGCGAGCACCTACGGCCCTAGAAGAAGCTACATATCGAATTTCATTCCAATCCGTTCGGTGGTTTCTGAGATTTCGTGTTAAATGAGTGAGTGGTATTTGACAAATATATAGTAGATATACGAGTATATATAATTTAATAAAAATTAAATTCAATTAGTTTCGAACCTTTATGAATTTTTGTTTGATGTCTAAAGAACGTAATTAGAAAATTTAATGAAAGTCAGTTTTTATTTAAAAAACCGGATTTGCACCCATCCCCCATAAATATATATATATATATATATATATATATATATATATATATATATTTTTTGTGATATAATTCAATATTATTAAATATATTATTTTATTTTTTGAGAGAGAAAAGATTTGACCCGGTCGGGACTCGAACCCAAGTTTCCACCTCTCTAGCGTGGCGCCTTATCCAACTAGGCCACCGGGGTCGTATCCGAACCAGGCAAATCCTCTCTCTTCAGTGATCCATAACCCCCGGGCACTCTCAAATCGCGATGTGATTCCGGGGATGAATGTTCATATTGAACATTACATTTAATTTGGATCTATTGACAATCCGTCAAACTACAGCAAGCACTGGTAGAATGGGAAGAAGAGCTGCTGAGGAAAGGTATGCGAATAAATGCCTCCAAGAGTAAAGTGCTGGTTATGGCGAGAGAGGAACAGGAAGAACGTCCAAAAAATTGTTTGCAGCGGAGAGGTTTTCAAGTGGTGAAGGATTACGTCTACTTAGGTACCGTAATTACTGACTCTGGTAAAACTATTGATGCGGAGATTTCAAACAGAATATCGAAGGCGAATCACCAGCATACTACCAGATCACTAGCACTATCCTCAGCTGCCGTGAAGTGGATAAAAAGACAAAGATGCATATCTATAACATCATTAAATAGTATACCTGCCTATTCTCACCTACGG
Source organism: Euschistus heros (assembly GCA_003667255.2). NCBI lineage: Eukaryota > Metazoa > Arthropoda > Insecta > Hemiptera > Pentatomidae > Euschistus > Euschistus heros. Next base: position 121,967 of record RCWM02001000.1, on the reverse strand, counting down.
CGGACCTACGAGAAAACAGCTGGACCATGTTGGACAAAACATTACAGTCGCATAACAGCAGCGGAAATGAGGTTCCTACGTAGATCGGTGGGGCCGGAAAACTAGGAGGGATCGCTGGAATATATATATATATACATATATATATATATATAGAGGCTATTTTCAGAGCTGTTTTTAAGCTTAAGAATTGCTAGCAGATTAAAAAAAAAAGACGATTTTTATGTTTGATGAAAATCAGATCCGTCGATCTTCAGTGCTACGATTCCCCTAATCAATAAAATATAAAAATTTTATGAGTTTCAAATAGGTTGAGCCGTAGAGAACAATAGTGGTCTTGCATTAAAATTTATTTTATCTTTTAACTTATATCTCAAATGGTATAAATAAAAGGTTAACTTTTATATTACAGTGTTGAAAAACAATAAAAAATTTTTTTCTTTTAACTAGAATTTAACTTTTATATTACTGCTCTTATAGCTAAAACTTATTCAAGATAATAAACTTTACCAAAGAGACATTAGTATCTAATTTCAATAAAAACAGAATAACTGTTAGCACCTTTTGGAAATGTTAATAATTATGTTGGGAATCGATATTTAAGTTTTAGGTAAATCGTTTGATTTCTTTTTTTAATTAATCATGATGATCATCATTTTTTTTTTTAATGTAATATAATTAATTTTCCTATTAATATAGACGTAAAAGCAAAATATTTTTTGCCATTCTTAAGGCAATTAAGTTTTTCGGTCCTCTATAAGTTCCTGAAGTTTTGCCATTTAAATCGGGACACCCTGTATGCAAATTTAGATTTCCCTTTCCCCAATAGTTAAAAAAGATCTGTTTACTGTTTTTAGGAATAGTTGATAAGTATGAAAGAAACATAATTATCAAAGTTAATTAAAATCAGCCGAGCCGTCTTAAAGTATTAATTTAGCCAACCCCCCCCCTCCATTTTAATAAAACTGATAAGACTCAATATAAATGTTAGTAAGTATGAAAGTAGCATAATTAGCGAATTTCATTAAAATCGGACGAGCCGAACTTAAAGTATTAATTTAGCCACCCCCTCCCCCAATAGGTAAAAAACTGATAACACTTAATATAAATGTTAGTAAGTTTGAAAGAAACATAAATAACAAATATCATTAAAATCAATCAAAGGAGTATTTGCTGGTTGCCATTGAGATAATAATAACAACATGGTTATGTTTCTGGTGTTGTGTTTATTGGTGTTGTAATTAGTTGTTAAATGCCCGTTATTATTGTGGTAATGTTAAATAATATTGTTCTGTGTGTGTCTGTATTAAATATCTTGATAATTGTTATTTGTTAATAAACTGTAAATAGAAAACCCCTGTGTTGTGTTTGTTACAAATTGGTGTCAGGTGTGGGGTTAAGTTTATTAACAAAGATAATTCAAGATGCCTGTAAAGTCAATTTACGAATTGCGGGTTGCTGAGTTGAAAGCAGAGCTTGAAGAATTGTAATTCGATGCAACCGGTACAAAAGCAACACTGATGGGACTGTATTAAATATCTTGATAATTGTTATTTGTTAATGAACTGTAAATAGGAAACCCCTGTGTTGTGTTTGTTACAGTATAAATAAAAGTTTAACTTTAATTTAGAAGCCTTGGAAATAATTTTTTTTTTTGTAACTTATTCTCTTATATTATAGCTAAAATCTATTCAAGCAAATAAACTTTACTAAAGAAAATTTAGTATCTAATTTCTCTAAAATCAGAATAACTGTTAGCACCTTTTGGAAATGTCAGTAATCATGTAGGGAATCGATATTTAAGTTTTATGTAAATCGGTTGATATCTTTTTTTACTTAATACATTTTATGATCATAATTATTTTCTATTATTAATGTAATATAATTTTTTTTTCTAATATTACAGAAGTAAAAGCAAAATACTTTTTCATTAGAACTTTTTCCCGTAAATGGTGTACAATAACTGTTTTAATAAAACTTTTATTCAAAAGAGGTTGAAAATAAATGTTCTGAAATAACAGTTAAATAAAAGTTGTAGCAATAAAAGTAAAAGTTCTAAAAATAACTTTTATCCGTCAACACTTTTATATAAAAGTTAAACTTTTACTTTTATCGATAAAGGTTAACTGTTATTTTCGATCCCTGTAACCGCGTATAATCACTCCATTCACATGGCGACAGGATTTTCTCCATTTGAAGTTGTTTTCGTGAGAGGCGAAGAGACTGCCGGGTCACGGTAGGGGACGAAGAATTGGCAGAGCAGTTGGTGGCAAATAGAGTGGTACTTATGGGTAGGAGGGATAGAGAACGGCGGAAAATAATGGGGGAGAATAGCAAAAGAGTGGCGCGGGAAAACCTTAGGGTTCGAGACGGTATGGAGGATGTCAAGATTGGGACTGTTGTATATCGGAAGGTGGGGTCAAATAGAAGTTTTATTATTTTTATTTATTTATTGTTCGCCCTACCTTGCCTTCAGGCGATACAGGTTTAGACAATATTAACTTAATATTGCCAAAATATCACAATTTACAATATAACATTATACATAATAACAATATATCATTACAATACAAACTATACATAGTAACTACTACAATAAAAATAACAATAACTATACTAACAATAATTACAATAACCATATGGTAACTTAACTAGGAGGTCTAATGATAGGCTGCTTTAAGGCTGTCATCGTCTTCTTCAGCTCCTTCGCTGTCTGGCGTCCTCCCATTTTTTTTTGTTTAAGCCCCTATTGGAATATGTACAAGGATATAAACATAAGCTTTAGAAAGATAAATTTGGCCTTTTTCTGTATTTAAAAATACACTGTAACTTGAAATGGAGAGTCCTGAAAGTTGAAGAATCTGGAATAGTCTTTAATATGGGTGTTGGGGCACAGCCAATTCTTGAGTTTTCTAAAATGAGATTAATACTAAAAACTAAAAAACTAAAACTAAAATAAAGCTGAAGATGATGTCTATAGTCACATCACTGACTTGATTGGCTGGAAGCACATCACTGACCTGATTGGCTGTAGTGGTGTTCTGGTTATGGTCCGTCCGTTCCGAGATGGGTTCACTCTTGTCAAGTAAACGTTTTCTGCCAACGGACGGAAGGTGGCGCTGGTTAGAGGGTGTTGAAGAGGGGATTGGTCAAGAACTGCACCGAGTCCAGGAACTTTATGTGGCGTCTTCGGATGAGCTCGGGGATCGTCGGGAGGTCGAAGATGTCATGCAGAGCTTTGTCTTCTTCAGAATGGTTGTCCTGACGATCTTCCTTAGCATCGAGTCCTGAAATCGCTGAAGAAGCCTGGTGGTTCCATCTGAGATACCTGTGAGAAGAGGTGCACCGTATAGGAGAGATACTCAAGATACTTTTATATATACACATCTTGAGCCGGAGGGAAAGGGCGGGAGAGGAAAGGTGATGGAGGCGTCGGGCTCTTGTTCTCACCTTGCGGTGTGTCCTGTAGCAGTGGGTGGAAAATTTGAGGCCTCTGTCCAGGGTGATGCCCAGATAAACTATGGAATTGGAGGGGGCAATGATGGTGTTTGCCATCCTGAGGGACTTCGGTAATGTCGCCCTCTTTTTGCTCACTTGTGCGAACACTACGCAGTCCGTTTTAGCTGGATTCACTTGGATGTTTATTAAATCCAGCCGTTGAATTATCTCTGCGCAGACAGATTCGGCCTGACGTAGTGCTCGCGTGGGATTTATACTGCTGCTGGTGATGGCTATATCGTCGGCGAAAGCCGCAATGGACGCCTTGCGGTAGTTATTGCCAACAGCATCAGCAGTGTAAATGTTGAAGAGAACAGTGATAGTACTGCGCCTTGGGGCACACCGCAGGTGAGGGAAATTGTAGATGAAGTTTCTGCACGGATCTGTACTGCGAGATTTCTCCCGCTCAGGAAGGAGGTGATGACTCCATAGAGTTGCTCGGGGCATTCTAGGTCTTCTAGTTTCTGGCAAAGGATTCTGTGTGAGACGGAATCGAATGCCTTTGTGCAATCTATGGAGATCAGCGCTGTTGCAGTGTTCCGGTTTAAGTTCTTGCACGCCTCAGTTTGGAGCTTCATAAGGTGGTGTTCGGTACTGAGACGTGCAAAGGTCCCGTAGATAATTGAGAACAATTTTCTCGTAGACTTTTCCGAGGTGAGGCAATAGGCTGATTGGCCGGTAATGTTCTGGCTTGTCTCCTGTCTTGGGCGGCTTGAGGAGTGGAAACAATATTGCGTGGTTCCACGTCTCGGGGAAGTATCTCAGCCGCAAGCAGGCGTTGTACAGGCCCGTGAGGTGAGCTATTCCTTTTCGGGGGAGCTGCTTTAGCAAGATGATTTGTATCCCGTCATGACAAGGTGCTCTGTTTCCTTTTGTCCGCCTTAGAATAGCCTTTAGCTGTTCGGGGCTGACAAACATAAAGTTGTTATCCTTGGTCATGACCGGGAGAGGTTCGGGGTCGACAGTACGGTTGGTGATGTCCTAGTTTGCTAGCAACTCCGCCTGGTCTTTGCGTGTCTGGAGCTTGTCCCTATCGTGTAGGCGGATCGCGGAGGTCTTCTTCACAGCAGATCTGGTCAGTTTCAAAACTTTCCGGTAATCGCCGTGCGTTGCCCTCAGCTTGTCCTGCCAAATGGAGGTCTTCCATTGGCGGAGAAGGTTTTTGATTTGCGTACCATCTGTTCTTCAAGTTCCGCCTACTCGATGGGGGAGAAGGACGGACAGAGAGTATGGAAGAACGGGCAGCCTCTGTGATGATTGTTGTGAACGTGGCGATGAAGTTGTCAACTTCCTCCACAGAGCACAGGGTCGGTACCGTAGACAGCCTATGGCAGGTCTCTTTTTTATATTTTACCCAATCAGCCTCTTGATAGAGAAATTTTTCTGGCATTGGGTCGTCTCTCTCCCCCTCGATGTTATAGATCACTGGGCGGTGGTCTGAGGTGATGAGATCATTGACTGTACACCCAGTGATTCTGTGAGGTTGTTTAGTGATGAGGAGATCCAGTATGGATCCAGTAGCCCTGTTTATGTTGCTTCTGAATGTGTGTGCATTTGGATGCACTACACAGAAGCTGGTTTTGACGAGGATTCTACCAGCTGGGTTCACCTGGTTATTATACCATAGGCTGTGTTTGGCATTGAAGTCCCCTACCAGCCAATGGTTTGACTTGGCTGAACACGCATCCAGGAGGGTACGCAGGTCGACAAGGGATGCTCGCGGCCTGCGATAAACTCCCGTTATGAGCGTGGGCTGTCTCATAAGGACCTGGATGGTGAGATGGCCTAGGAGAGTGCATGTAGTGGTCGCAGGTGCTGGCATTTTCTTCCAAGGTGTGCCGTGGCGAATGGCAATGAGAACTCCACCCCCATGGAGTTCCGCTGAGTTGTCTGTTACCACGGAATATCCCTGGAAGTGAGGCGGGCGGCCAAGCAACCTAGTGTCAGTGATGACAGCAAAAGTTGGCTGGGCTAAGGCCAATCGCATCAACCTCGTGGATTCTGGGACAGAGCCCATCAATATTGAAGCCTCTCATGATCTATTGGCTTGCATTTGTTGTGGCAGCACCGCGAGCTGCTGCACAACTCCTTGAAGGACCAGGGTGAAGTCCCTGGAGAAGGTCACTTGAGGATTGTCCGCTTCTTCTAGAGGTATGTTGATCTGCTGGGGCTTCGGAGTGGTATGAGGTTTTGGAAGAGCTGGTAGGGGTTGACCCTGTCGAGGTGGTGGAGGGGGAAGTACTACCGGTGGAGGGGGTTGAGATCTCGGTAGTGGGGGAAATTCCATGGGCGTGGCTTGGGGGGGGGGCCGGCCTTGCTGGGCGTGGCTTAGTTGTGGTGGGGGCACTCGTCCCTCATGCTCAGCAGTGTCTGGAATTCCACATCTAGGACATAAGGGATCTATGCCTACACCAAGGCTATGGAGTTTAGCCCTGAAGCCCCCATGACCTGTCAGAAATTGATATCGAGTAATCTGGGAGGACCCATTTCGCATACAAACGTGCCTGAACGGATAATCTTTTTCCATTTTCTTGGTTCTTCTGTGATTCTCGCTCGAATGTTCTCCGAAAGGCCAGTTGGGTCCCCTTTCTTGAACTTATCCTTCAAAACTTCTTCTTGTAAGAGAAGGTCGACAGGTATTCCTCCAGCTAAAACTTTTGCCGCCTCATGAGACACACTCCTGTTAGACTTGGTTACTCTGAGCAGAGCCGTTCGTTGGATAGTCGCCAATCTGCACTTCTGCCGCTGTGAGAGATTCTGATATCAGGCGGGAGTTTCTTATCTCAGAATACCCAGAATCACTCCATTATAAATCGTCATAGTGGCTGGTTATCTGAGGCCCCAAAATGCACCCCCGACGCGGCTAGCGCTACCCTATTTCTCAAATATTCCAAATGTGGGGTCACATTGAATCCTCTTCCAATTCTTATTCCCAGATAGGGAATACTTCCTCACTAGGAAGGATTCTTATTCCACCAATCCATATATTTATTGGATGTGCCCTATCTGTCTTCCCTCGTAGTAGAATGGCCTGCGTTTTTGAAATGCCATTCTTACTTCCACACCACCGTCCTACAAGGGTGACGCACCGCTGTGCCACTTCTTTTATTCCAGATCTGCTGTTGAAGGCCACTGTAGAAGCTAAATCGTCGAAGTAAACAGCAGGAAACTGCTCTTCCTCGAGCGCACCCAGTATTTCATAAGGCTGGGCCAAGAGCTGAACCTCTTTCTATAGAAGCTTCTTTCTCATAAGAACTTCCTCGAACCTTTACAATCCTGTTCTGAAGGTAGCTGCTTATGAGGGTATATAAGTTACTGGGGGCTTCGTATTTCTGTAGCCGTTGAGGCACACGTGGCCACCAGACGCTTTTAAAGGCAGAGGATACATCAAAGAGTAATAACATGACATATCGCTCATTCCTCTGTTTGACATCTGCGCGAATTCTAAGTATGGCATCAGTGGTTCCTTCTCCTTTTGTAGAGCCAAATTGCCGTGGATGGTTTGCTTTTGTAAAAATCGGCTGCAATCTTATCATAATAAGATTCTCCAGTATCTTACTCATCACCGGAAGGAAACATATAGGTCTATAAGACTTAGGAAGTTGCTTATCCTTATTCCCTCCCTTGTAGTGGAGTCTCAAATCTGCTGTCTTCCAGCTTCTCGGAAAATACCCCCTATCTAGGCAGTCAATGAAAATTTCCAATAATCTATCTTCAATATAGCGGATACTATTCTTCAAGATCGCGGCGTCTATAGAATCGAGCCCCGGTGCACGGCCGGTTTTCTGCCTATCAACTGCAATACGAAGATCGTGAATGTCCCATGGAGAGCTCCCATCTCTAGGATACGTCGCCTCAATGAAAATGGTCGCTGCTTCTTCAAGGGTAGTTGCCTGGACATCCACATGCCAGAGGACTGCTAGCGTTTGCATAGGAGTCAGCTTTCCCAGAGCAACTTTGTAGGGAATACCCCATGGATTCTTCCTTGACTCTTCGACAATGAATTCATCCCAGGACCTTCGCTTCCGTAAGCACACTTCGTTTCGATATGCTTCAGCTTTGGCTTTGTACTCATTACGAAGTGCACTACGCCTCTCGTCACATCAGCATCTCTGGTATGACCGTCGCGCCTTGTAGATTTCTCTCTTCACTGTTGTTAAGGCCGGTGTCCACTATGGAACTAGTCGAGCTCTGGCCTTCCGTCGTTGGAAAGAATTTTCAGCTGCGTCAAGAATCGCATTGGTTATTTTAGCGACTCTAAAGTCCAGGTTGTCAGCATTTCCCGATTCCACCATTTCCCAATCTTCATCGGCAATCTCTCCCTCCAGCATGCATTTGAAGACGCTCCAGTAGTTCCTTCGGGTTACGTAACCCTTGTCAATATCTTGATAACCTGGCATATCCTGTAATAAGCTAAATTCCAGGACTTTGTGGTCAGAACTTGTTTCAGATCTGATGGTCCAGTCAACAATGTGTCCTACTAATGTCGGTGATGCCAATGTTACATCAATCGAACTTTCACCCATTGGTCCTGAGAAAGTGGGAGTGGAAGAGATGTTATTGACTACTACTAGCTGACTTCTTGCTATAAAATCACCGAACTTAGTACCTCGTCTGTCTGTTCGATTGGAGCCCCAAATCGTGTTCCAGGCGTTGGTATCGGAGCACAGTATCACATTCCTGCTACTAGATGTGATCGCTTCCATGACAGAAATACTTTCATCAATGTAATTTCCGTTAGGTAGGTAAGCCGAGATCACCGTAAAAGATATACTGCCCCACTTTACGTAGCATGTAATGTACGTAGCACTTTACACAATCAGCCGTAGTATATTGCCTTAGGTCCATCACGTCAAGATTTGAATTGTTAACCACTATAGCAGCACTAGGCCTCCTCTCTCCACTGCTTAGAGCTATAACTCTTGACGTGGAGTTATAAATAAACACCGTGACTAACAATAAGTTCCGATGGCTAGTCGGTTCCTGAATGATGTCGTAGCGTTGAGAAAGAACTCGTCTGCCACTACTCTTCGGCGACCCACGTTGAGCTGGAGGATGGTAATCTTATTCATAGTAGGTTCGTTTAGCCATTTCTTTGCTCCACGTTAAGTGTACAGAGCACTCCCGACTTCCAGCCTTGTGCTTTCTTCTGTTAGGATCAGCATTCTCCCGTTTACAATTAAGTAGTCTTTAAATGTCATTGACCACCATCCTTCATCTAGATTTCCTATTTCCAACAGCTGAAAGCGGATCATTGGGGGTACTTCTAATACCAAATTCCTAGTTAAGCCGTTCCTGGCGACTGGAGGCATGGGATTCGTCTTCTAACCGAACTAAAATCGAGCCCGCCTTGGTCGCTCTAACTATAGACGCGTTAACACCTATATTTGAGGGCAATGGAAGCACATTTATGATATCCACAGGACTTTTTTCCGAGCCGCTGATTGTTAATATGTTGGTCTCAACGTCTTGGATGGCTTCAATGGCAGCTATTTAACAATATCTGCGAATGTCTTGGGTTTATTCTTTGGCAGAGATTTATCAGGTGGAGAAATCTCGACTTTATTTTCCTCAATTTCTCTTCGGTTTTCATCAATTTTCTTCTCTTGCAATTTTGCCTTTTTTCTATTTCTTTTGGTCTTGTAAATTTCAAAATTTTCAGTTTCCTTTGGATTATTATCTTCATTAGTCGGCAGCTGCTTCTATTCTGAAGATTCGACATTGGCAAGTAGAGGTCACGAGGTTTCCATGTTTACCTCTGAAGGGCTTTAAATGACACTTGGATATGACCTTTCCATGATTTTATTTATTATTGTATTAACTACAATAGGAGACTCCAATGTTTCCTAGGTCTTTTAGCAGATGGGCGTGGGTCCTTCAGGATTGCTCTTCCAGGAGGATCCTCCTCCATTTTTTGAAAGGTTAATATATGCTAAACTCTGATGATGTGTAACCTAACCGTTAAGGTTGACCTAATTTCACCAAAAGTCGCTTTAAACGACAAAAATATGTCTTATTGTTATTGAAACCTTTAAACAATAACAATAAATCATGAATTAACATAAAAGAAAAGAAAAGAAACAAACAAAACAAAAAAAAACTGGATTCAATAACACAGAAGACAACAGCACGACAATCCACAGTGTAGCAGAGCAAGGTTGATAACAATGCCGTCCATAACCTCCTTGCTTAGAGTGCTACAAGTACGGACACAGAGAACAGAACACAGGCTGAGAAGGCTATGATATAGTTGCAACGGTGTTGTCTTATGATGTGACTGGTGGAGTGTCGGCTCTGGGGTGTGCACACCAATAGCGCTCAATTAGTGACTGTAAGTCTGTTATGGAAAGAAATAAGCATTGTTTATATATTTTTTAATAGTGTTGTACGTAATTTTTAATATTTATTCATTTTCTTTTTTATTATTAGTTATAGATCCTTATAAATTAAAACTTGTAATTGTTTGTTGAAAGTGAAACCACGTGTTCTAAGTAACCCTCACTTAAATCGATTACCTACCAAAGAGGTAATAAGTGGTGACCCCGACGTGATTATAAAGTTAATTAGATAATCCATATGACGTAATTTAGATTTACCGTAAATTGCATTGTAGTGACGGTTGCTTAGTAACACATACTTATAAATTGTTTTTGTATTTGGTATAAAGTCTCTACTAATCACAATGCCCGATTCTAACGAAAATATTGCTGCACAAAACACGGAAATTTACTCTTCCTTTACGGCTGCAGATAAGATTCCACCTTTTATCAAGCAGGATCCGGAACTCTGGTTTTGCCAGGTTGAGGCAGTTTTTGCGCGTGCTAACATCACGAACAGTGTCACAAAGTTCCAAATGGTTATTCCTAAGATAAACCCCAAACCAGAAGATGTAAGTTCTCTTAGTCGCTTCCTCTGAATGATAAACTTTTATAGGCAAGCAATTCCTCATGCTGCAGTGGTTATGAAACCTTTAAATAAATATCTCCATGGTGCCAGGAAAAACGATAGGACAATCATTCAATGGAACGAAGAAAGTGATAAAGCATTCGAGCTTTGCAAGTCGAGTCTTGAAAAAGCAGCACTTCTGGCGCATCCCAAACTATCAGCAGAACTTTCCCTTGCTTGTGATGCCTCAAATCAATGCATGGGAGCAGTTCTCCAACAAAAAGTGGAAGGTAATTGGTTTCCTCTAGGTTTCTTCTCGAAAGCTCTTTCGGAAGCTCAACAGAACTATTCCACCAATGATCGAGAACTATTAGCAATTTTTTCTTCTATTAGACATTTCCGTCCAGTTATCGAGGGTAGAGAATTTTATATTCTTACAGACCACAAACCTATCGTATTTTCAATGCATCAAAAGCCTACATCAGCGTCTCCTATTAGGATACGGTGGCTGAACTTTATTAGCCAGTTCACCACCGATATTCGGCATATAGATGGAACTGACAATGCAGTAGCTGATGCACTCTCGAGAATGGAGGAACTTTCATTAGGAGCGGACTTCGACTCCATTGCAAATCTACAATACAACGATGCAGAGTTGGAAGCCATCAAAGGTAACCAAAATCTTACAATGAAGCTTCTTAATATCCCTGGAACCAGCCAACCCATATGGTGCGAGACTTCTACAAGACAAGTGCGAATTTATCTCCCGGAACCAATGAGAAAAGTTATATTTGATTCAGTGCACGGACCAAGCCACACTGGAATAAGAGCGACGCAACTAATGGCGCAGAAATACTTCTGGCCGAACATGAATCAAGATGTGACGACGTGGGCTAGAAGTTGTATAGCCTGTCAGAGATCGAAAGTAACACGGCATACGGTCACGCCAATCGGAAAGTTCCTCGAAGTTAGTCGTTTCGATCATGTGCATCTGGACATTATAGGTCCTCTCCCTACATCAAATAATAAACGATACTGCGTAACCATGATAGACCGTTATACGCGATGGCCAGAGGCTATACCAGTAGAAGAGATTACGGCTGAAGCTGTTGCTTCAGTATTTTATGAGGGATGGATTTGCAGATTCGGCGTACCCAGCAAAGTGACAACAGACCAAGGACGCCAATTTGAGAGCGATCTTTTTGTGAAGCTTACCAACTTTTTGGGGACACAGAAGATCAGGACATCACCATACCATCCGCAAGCTAATGATATTGTAGAACGATGGCACCGCTCTCTTAAATCAGCCCTTATGTCACATTTGAATTGCGAACGATGGACAAAGGTTCTTCCCACAGCAATGTTGGGACTTCGGTCCACAATTCGCGAGGACACAGACTACAGCGTAGCGGAAGCAGTTTACGGACAGACGATCAGACTACCCGGAGATTTCTTTGTTCCGTCAACAATTCGTGCAAATTCCACTAGTCTTATTCAAGAGCTCCGAGAGGTTTTCGAACACCTGAAATCGGCTACTTTTAGAACAAGCTCAAGAACTCTATTTGTTCCGCAGTCACTGTCTACATGCAGCCACGTCTTTCTACGAGATGACAGATTGAGGAAACCACTTAATCCGCCATACACTGGACCTCATCCTGTCATTCGTCGAACCGACAAATTGTGCACCCTTAAGCTTCCCAACAGAGAAGTAACAGTCTCATTAGATCGAGTAAAACCAGCCTTTTTACTCGAATATCGTGAAGGAGAAACTCCGACGTCCGAGCTGGTAAGAAGCAAATTTGGAAGGATTAAAACAAATGTCAGGTTCATGGACGCCATTGTTGAAGGGAGCACTGTAGCAGAGCAAGGTTGATAACAATGCCGTCCATAACCTCCTTGCTTAGAGTGCTACAAGTACGGACACAGAGAACAGAACACAGGCTGAGAAGGCTATGATATAGTTGCAACGGTGTTGTTATGATGTGACTGGTGGAGTGTCGGCTCTGGGGTGTGCACACCAATAGCGCTCAATTAGTGACTGTAAGTCTGTTATGGAAAGAAATAAGCATTGTTTATATATTTTTTAATAGTGTTGTACGTAATTTTTAATATTCATTCATTTTCTTTTTTATTATTAGTTATAGCTCCTTATAAATTAAAACTTGTAATTGTTTGTTCAGTTTAAATGTAAATATAACAAAGTGTTTTCCTTAGTTGTAATAATTGTAAAAAGACTATGGTTAATTACACCACGTGTTCTAAGTAACCCTCACTTAAATCGATTACCTACCAAAGAGGTAATAACAGCCTACTTAATCCCCGCGTCAAATAGAAGTAAGGAAGTAGCACGGTACGAGGGACACTTCAAAGTAGTAACAATCCGAGATGATAACGTGGTCACATTTAACATTTTCACGATCCCCGGAAGCGTAGAAACGTTCACATAGGACAAATAACAATCCCACTGAAGGAGCTCTAATTATCTCGTTTTCGCTTTAAGCGGTCTTCGTTATTTTCGCTTTTCGTTTACTCGTTGTTCGTTTCATTCGTTCCTCCTTTAGTTCACTCCTCGTTTTCCTATTTCCCGTTTTTCACGTATGGTTTTTACTTACCCTTTTTGTACATAATTAAATTTCTGGGAAATAATGCAATAGACAGGTACTCTCTCTTATATTATTCCAAGAGCCGAGGCCAAATTTAGTGACTTATTTGAAGAAAAATTTTAGACATACAGCCATTAAATGTCCACCCTCAGCAATCAAATTTGGAGGGGACTAAGCACTAGCAGACAAAATTCAAAATCCGCGTTTTTTCAGTCCAAAAGTGGACAATTTGTAGATGATTTATTTGAAGCACACAAGAAACTGCATACTCCTTAGATCACAAACACCGTTGTCTGCCAAAATTTGGAGGGGGCTAAGCACCGGCAGACAAAATTCAAAATCCGCGTTTTTTCACTCCAAAAATGGACCATTTGAAGACGATTTATTTCAAGCACACAAGAAACTGCATGTTCACTAGATGACAAACAATAAAAACAATAAATGAATTTCAGGCGTTGATGACCCTAGGGGTTTTACGCCTTAAAACTCTAATAAACAAACAAACAAACTAGGGGGCTAAGACAAACAACGTTGTCTGCCAAAATTTGGAGGGGGCTAAGCACCGGCAGACAAAGTTAAAAATCCGCGTTTTTTCAGTCCAAAAGTGGACCATTTGAAGACGATTTATTTTAAGCACACAAGAAACTGCATGGTCACTAGATGACAAAAAACGTTGTCTGCCAAAATTTGGAGGGGGCTAAGCACCGGCAGACAAAATTCAAAATCCGCGTTTTTCCAGTCCAAAAGTGGACAATTTGAAGACGATTTATTTGAAGCACACAAGAAACTGCATACTTCCTAGATGAAAAAAAAAAGGTTGTCTGCCAAAATTTGGATGGGGCTAAGCACCGGCAGAAAAAATTCAAAATCCGCGTTTTTTCAGTCCAAAAGTGCACAATTTGAAGTCGATTTATTTGAAACACACAAGAAACTGCATACTCCCTAGATGACAAAAAACGTTGTCTGCCAAAATTTGGAGGGGGCTAAGCACCGGCAGACAAAATTCAAAACCCTTCTAGAGGCGTCACACCGGCAGACATTGTTCAAAACACATCCTTTTCGTCCAACAGTGAACTTTTTGAACATGATTTCCTTTTTTATTTGATTTATAAGTAGTTTTTCTCTAGAATAATTTAAGGAAATTATATTATATTGCTTCCTACGTATGGTACAATATAATTATTTTAATATAAAATAATCTTCTTTTAAAATTTTAATGTTAAAAATACCAGTTAATACATATGAACAGTAATAATATATTACCCCAAAACTATTCTTCCGATCCAAAATTGTTTTTTCTCAACTGATAGATGACGAAATTTGCAATCAGACCCATATATTAAATTGATATAAAGTCATGTAAAATACCAATACCAACACACCAAAACCTCGTATTGTGAAATCCAAGTTTTTTGGCACATTTTTCGTTATTACCCCAAAACTTTTTTTTCCGATCCAAAATGTTTTTTTTTTCAACTGATAGATGACTAAATTTGCAATCAGACCCATATATCAAATTGATATAAAGTCATGTAAAATACCAATGCCAGCACACCAAAACCTCGTACTGTTGTAAAATCCAAGTTTTTTTAGCACATTTTTCGTTATTACCCCAAAACTATTCTTCCCATCCAAAATTAATTTTTCTCAACTAATAGATGACTAAATTTTCAATAAGCCTCATATATTAAATTGATATAAAGTCATGTAAAATACCAATGCCAGCACACCAAAACCTCGTACTGTTGTGAAATCCAAGTTTTTTGGCACATAATGAAAAATGTACCAAAAAAACTTGGATTTTACAACAGTTCGGGGTTTTAGCGTTCTTGCATGGACATTTTAAATGTCTTTATGTAAATTTCATATATGAGGTCTGATAGGAAATTCAGCCAGCTATCAATTGAAAAAATAAATAAATTTTGGATCGGACGAATAGTTTTGGGGTTATAACGAAATATGTGCCAAAAAACTTTTACTTCACAATAGTACGTGTTTTTAGCGTGCTGGCATGAGTATTTTACATAAGTTTATATACATTATATAAATAAATTACATTATATTCTATAAATAAATTTTATATATGATTTCTGAAAGGAAATTAAGTCAGCTATCAGTTGAAAAAAATCAATTTTGGATTACAGTTATAACCGATAACGGAAAAGTACCAACTGCGTGTTTTCACGAATAAGTGCGACTTACGTGAAGTTAGCCCATCTTTGGTGGCCAAACCGCTCTAAAACTATTGTTCTGAGAAAAAAAAATTAATATTACCAAATTTGTTGCAAAGTTGATTTGCTTGAATAACGTATAGAACACAAAATATACTAAAAGTAACGATTTCCGAACCTCTAAGAAATACGATTTTCAACTCCTTCCCCCCACTGTCATTTTTGCGCCACTCACCTTTATTGGAAAATTCATCAATTTTCATTCAGAACAGTGGACAGATTACACCCATGCATTACAAAAAAGGGGTGAAATAACTCGGTATGTTTTCCTATCGGGCTCTCGGTCTATCATTTTACAAATAAATTAACTGGACTACTATAAAAGTTTTATAAGAATTTTGTTCCAGGACAGTACATATTTTATAACTATATAAGTTGAAATATTATTCTTTTTTTATACGAATTTTGTTCCAGGATAGTACATTTTTCATAACCTTATAAGTTGAAATATTATTCCTTTTTAATTATATTATAGTATTATTATAGTAATATATGGGTCTGATTGCAAATTTAGTCATCTATCAGTTGAGAAAAAACAATTTTGGATCGGAAGAATAGTTTTGGGGTAATAACCAAAAAACTTGGATTTTACAACAGTACGAGGTTTTGGTGTGCTGGCATTGGTATTTTACATGACTTTATATCAATTTAATATATGGTGTCTGATTACAAATTTAGTCAGCTATAAGTTGAAAAAAAATAAATTTTGGATCGAACGAATAGTTTTAAGGTTTTAACGAAAAATGCTGGCGTGGGCATTTTACATGACTTTATATAAATTTTATATATGTGGTTTGGTAAGAAATTTAGCCAGCTATTATTTGAAAAAAAATACATTTTGAAATGGACAAATAGTTTTGGCGTTATAGCGAAAAATGTGCCAAAAAACTTAGACTTTACAATAGCACGGGTTTTTAGCGTACTGGAATCGGTATTTTACATAACTTTATATAAATTTCATATATGTAGTATGGTAGGAAATTTAGCCAGTTACTTACCACAAGTTAGGCAATCATTGGTGGCCAAATCGTTTGAAAACTATAGATAAGAGCAAAAGAAGTGAATAGTGCCAAATTTCTTGCAAATTTGATTTGCTTCAATAATGTACAGAGCTCAAAATATACTAATAGCAACGGTTTCCGAGTTCAGCAACGACTAAGAACATTCGATTTTCCAAGAACATACGTTTACGAAGAACTACATGTTTTCCACGTATTTTGTTCCAGGGTAGTACATATTTCATAACTTTATAGGTTGAAATATTATTCTTTTTTAATTATGTGGCCGGTATTTATATTATTACTGTTCATATGTATTAACTGATATTTTTAACATTAAAATTTTAAAACAAGATTATTTTATATTAAAATAATTATATTGTACCATACGTAGGAAGCAATATAATATAATTTCTTTAAATTACTCTAGAGAAAAATTACTTATAAAAACGCGGATCAAATAAAAAAGGAAATCATGTTCAAAAAGTTCACTGTTGGACGAAAAGGATGTGAGTTTTGAACAATGTCTGCCGGTGCTTAGCCCCCTCCGTTTTTTGCCATCTAGTGACCATGCAGTTTCTTGTGTGCTTGAAGTAAATCGTCTTCAAATGGTCCACTTTTGGACTGGAAAAATGCGGATTTTGAATTTTGTCTGCCGGTGCGACGCCCCCTTCAAATTTGCTGACAACGTTTTTTGGCACCTAGGGGGTTTGCAGTTTCTTGTTTGTTTTAAATAAATCATCTTCAAATAATACCATATTTTGATATTTGCTACCCCCTTTCGGAGGTCGCCATTTTGAAACGCCCCCGCTTTGAGTTGGCAGACAAGTGCAAATTGGTTGCTGAGGGTGGACATTTAATGGCTGTATATCTAAAAGTTTTCTTCAAATAAGTCATGAAATTTGGCCTCGGCTCTTGGACTATATGTTGTAGAGTAACGTCTCAGGAAAGTAGACGTAACTCTGTGTGTGTAATGGAAAATTTTTTTTTTTTGTGCTTGGTGTAATTACTTAATGTAATCTAATATTATTATCTCAGTGAGAGGATTACCAAGATTGTTATTTTATTGAAAACAGTGTGGAGGGAGGTAAAAAGGAAAAAATTTATTTTGTTTTCTTATCATTGTACTTATGAATTTGTAATTGTTTGTTGAGTATATTGCTTTTCTTGGTGTACACTCTATGAGTTTACGAGGAGTGTTCGTAAACTGGTGGGGGGGGGGAGGGAGTTTTGGTTACATAGCACCCTGGGGGATCATCTCCGAATGTATCATATCGATAAGAGTTTGAATGTGGGGATGGCAATGCCAAAGGCGATATCCGCGTATAACCATTCTATTCACATGTCGACGGGATTCTCTCCATTTGAAGTCATTTTCGGGCTTCGAGAAAGGCGAAGGGACGGTAGGGTCACGGCAGTGGATGATGAATTAGCAGAACGGTTAGCGGTGAATAAAGTGGCTCTTATCGATAGGTGGGGAAGGGTCCGGCGGAAGATAATGGTGGAGTAAAGCAGAAGGGTGGCGCGTGAAAATCTCAGGGTTCGAGACGGGATGGATAACATCAAGATTGGTACATTAGTATACCGAAGGGTGGGGTCAAATAGGAATAAAGAAGTTGTACGGTATGAAGGACCCTTCAAAGTAATAGCAATCCGTGAACATAACGTCGTTACGATCCAACATATTCACGATCCCCAGAGGCGTAGAAACGCTGAAATAGAACAATTGAAAATTCCGATGAGTTAAATTTAATCTTTTGATTTTTTTTTCTTCTCTCGCATACTGCTCGTTTTCGTTTTCATCATTATCGTATCGTTTTTCGTTTTCGTTTTCATCATTTTCGGAGTGATCGTTTTCATATTGCTCGTTTTCGTTGTGATCGTTTTCATATTACTTGTTGTCGTGTCATTTGTTTTTCTCGTTTCAAATAGGTATCCTCTTTTCTACACAATAACATGTAGTGTGAGTAGTATACTATGGAATGTATTATCAGGTAACATGAGAAGTGTAATATTTGTTTTTTCGTTTATCTTTTTTTTCTTCTTTGTAGTCTTATTACGGAAGGAAATTTGTAAAGCATCTGTGAAAATTTTGAGTTATGTTCAGGAGTATTTTTATTTTTATTTTTATTTGTGTTAACATTGATTTTCTTATTTTATGTCAAATATGGTTGTTTGGGAACCTCTGTTAGGAGTTTATGAGGATTGTTCATAAACTGGTGGGGGGGAGTTAAGGTGTGTAGGGGAACAATATACAGCTTAATCCCTAAACTTAATCCTAAACAACCACCAAATGTATATAAAGAGGATTGCAGGACAATAAAATCAGTCTATTACCAGTACCCGTGTGTTTTATTACGTTCCTAATTTCCCTTTTTTATTGGACGGAACTTAACTGGTGCCAAAACCCGGGATCATTCAAGCATACTTCTGGGTAATTTATTTTTTATCTCCCCGTCAAAACATTTCGCATCCATCTCATTCATCGTAGTTCTGGTTGGAACCCCCGGAATTTTTCATCTTTTCATTTTTTAATTTTGAAAAATACAAAATGGAAGGCAATAACATTTTGAAACCTCCATCGTTTGAAGTACAGCCCGAAATGCAACATTTACCACCAGAGACGCTAGCGGCAGCCCACGCGAATTTGGCAGCGGCGCGGGCAAAAGCGCTGGAATTACTAAAGATTAAGACAGCAATGTCGCAAGAACTGCGGAGGGCGATTGCAGATATAGAAAGATACGATGGAGAAGTAGGGGAATTGAACCACTTTCTGAAGGGAGGAGATAGAGTAATGGCACGGATAGAAGCAAAAGCGACCGAAAGTCTTTTGGATCTAGTAGACGCTTGCGCATTGAGAGCGGCTTTGGTTTGTCGTGTCAAGCGTGGAGTATTAAACGTGATTCAGGCGGACGAAGATACGCCCTGGGTGGTAGTGAAAGACCGATTGAAGAAGGCGTTCGGAGGCGGTCGGTGGACCAGAAGAAGATATCTTCCGCATGTTCCGCGAGGTGAGAAGACCGAATCAATCCAGCGGACAGTACGCAGGATCGTTGTTGGCCCATTTCAACAAAATAAAAGAAAAAATGAGGGAGACAACAGAAGCTGCGGAAGTAGAAGCACGGATGGCCTTTTTGTCAACTATTCTAAAGGTCCAGTTGGCGAAGGAGACGGGGAAAAAAGATGGGCTCCCGAGAGAGAAAACCTTTTTGGAGTACGCAAGAGAGAAGAGATGGTGGACTCTAGCGCTAGGGATGAGGAAGTCCGGAAGGAGGATGTACAATCGTGTGGATGTAAATTAGTCACCCTGAGCGGTCCGTGTGGAGTAGAGGGAGAGGCGGAGATCTCATTAAGTAAATGGGGGATCGAGGGTGGTAAGTTAAAGGTACACATCGTGGAAAAAATGCCACGGGAATATGGGGGCATAATAGGGTGTGATCTGTTGGCCAAAGTTGGGGCAAAGATAAAGAATAGTGGGAAACGGATAGGCAAAAGGAAATCACGATAGCTTACCATCAGGGTAAAACTAATCACCGCGGGGTGCAAGAAACATTACAAGCACTTAAACCAAAGTACTTTTGGGTAAAGATGCGCAATTCGATTGAGGAGGTTGGGGCGTGCGAAATTTGCAACGCAGCCAAGTACGACCGGCATCCCCCAACTGGGAGGCAGGAGGAAACGGTAACACCCATCGGGCCGTTGAGTGATTTGGAAGTGGACACTTTCACCTGGAAGGGCTATAAATGGGTCATAGTGATAGACGTTTTCAGTAAGTTGGCGATGGCGTACCCGGTGCAGGAAAGGTCGGCGGAGGCAGTGATCGCAACATTAAGGGCATGGTTTCAAGTGTATGGGGTACCGGATAGAATAGTGTCGGATGGTGGGCGGGAGTTTGATAACGCCAGTCTAAGGAGGGAGATGCAGGAGGTGGGCGTAACCTGGCATATTAATACTCCGGGACATCCGAAAGGTCGGGGAGGGATCGAAAGGTTACATAGCACCCTGGGGGATCATCTCCGAGTGTATCATATCGATAAGGGTTTGAATGTGGGGATGGCAATGCCAAAGGCGATATCCGCGTATAACCATTCTATTCACATGTCGACGGGATTCTCTCCATTTGAAGTCATTTTCGGGCTTCGAGAAAGGCGAAGGGACGGTAGGGTCACGGCAGTGGATGATGAATTAGCAGAACGGTTAGCGGTGAATAAAGTGGCTCTTATCGATAGGTGGGGAAGGGTCCGGCGGAAGATAATGGTGGAGTAAAGCAGAAGGGTGGCGCGTGAAAAAATCTCAGGGTTCGAGACGGGATGGATAACATCAAGATTGGTACATTAGTATACCGAAGGGTGGGGTCAAATAGGAATAAAGAAGTTGTACGGTATGAAGGACCCTTCAAAGTAATAGCAATCCGTGAACATAACGTCGTTACGATCCAACATATTCACGATCCCCAGAGGCGTAGAAACGCTCAAATAGAACAATTGAAAATTCCGATGAGTTAAATTTAATCTTTTGATTTTTTTTTCTTCTCTCGCATACTGCTCGTTTTCGTTTTCATCATTATCGTATCGTTCGTTTTCGTTTTCATCATTTTCGGAGTGATCGTTTTCATATTGCTCGTTTTCGTTGTGATCGTTTTCATATTACTTGTTGTCGTGTCATTTGTTTTTCTCGTTTTCAATAGGTATCCTCTTTTCTACACAATGACATGTAGTGTGAGTAGTATACTATGGAATGTATTATCAGGTAACATGAGAAGTGTAATATTTGTTTTTTCGTTTATCTTTTTTTTCTTCTTTGTAGTCTTATTACGGAAGGAAATTTGTAAAGCATCTGTGAAAATTTTGAGTTATGTTAAGGATTTTTTTTTATTTTTATTTTAACATTGATTTTGTTAACATTGATTTTCTTATTTGATAGGAGTTTATGAGGATTGTTCATAAACTGGTGGGGGGGAGTTAAGGTGTATAGGGGAACAATATACAGCTTAATCCCTAAACTTAATCCTAAACAACCACTAAATGTATATAAAGAGGATTGCAGGACAATAAAATCAGTCTATTACCAGTACCTGTGTGTGTTATTACGTTCCTAATTTCCATTTTTTTTGTCATTTTTATTGGACGGAACTTAACTTATATATATATATATATATATATATATATATATATATATATATATATATATATATATATATATAGAATTTTGCAATAAAAGCCTTTTATTTTCTTATATATATATATATATATATATATATATATATATATATATACATATATAAGAAAATAAAAGGCTTTTATTGCAAAATTCTGTTGTTGTTTTTTTACCATTAATTAACCAAATGGGACCACAAATTTAACGTACGCTACTACATTTTAACATATCGTCATCCCAGAATTATGTTGTGCTATATCCCAAAACCCTTGTTTTGGGAAATGAGATTTGAAGTTTATTTCTTAAAGTACTTTTTTACTTTGGGATAATATGTAAATGCATTTGCAGTTAAATATTGCCAGTATATTAGATAATATTTTATTACATCAAACTTATATCCTCATTGCATTGATTTAAAACTAAAACGATTTTATTCATTTGGATATAGAACAAAAATGGCTATTTTTGCATAACCTTTAAAGAAATACGGGATATAGAACATTTTTAGATCAATCAATTGTTCTATGGGTCGTTTTAAATAAAATGGCAATTTGCTGTCCCAGCACTTTGAACGGCTGCAAAAAAAAAAAAAACATACAACCAATATTAAACTATTGTTGATTTTATCTTGTCAAGTTCATTTGTTTAAATTAATTTAGGCCTTAAAAGTTCAATTTCAAATGTTTGATAAAGAAAAAACCAAAATTAATTGTTAAAAATTTTGACGTACGTTACTGTCCACAGGCGAAGTTTTCAACTTGTAACCTTCACAAAGAGTTTAAAAATTTGTTTTATTTTATTTTATTCTCTTTGTTATTTCTTATTAAATGATGTGTATATTAAATGAAAATAGAACTTTCTTTTGAAAATATGAAATTTTGGGGGCTTGAGAAAGGATTTTCTTTGTGTCCGAGAATTTCCGAATTTATTCATTTGATGTACATGAACGGGTGTAAAAGTGTGAGTTCTGGCGCTAGGGGAGTCAGGATAACGTTCCAACACCCTCCAGACTACGTATTTTAACCATTCCCAACCAAGGGCCCAGGTCGCTGTATTAACCAAAGTAAGACGACATTGATTCTCAAAACATAGTTAGTGCCTTAATTCATTTTGACATACGTTACCATTGTTTTCTCCACTTCCAATCTAACTTTTTACAGTTGTAGTTTTCTACATTAAAAATGTTTCAATCCCATTATATTTGAAAAACATTTTAGTTAAATAATCTTTTTTTAATTACAATTCCTAAAATTTGACATACGTTACCGCTATGGTAACGTGTGTTAAATTTTTTGTAACGTACGTTAACTCTGGGGTTCCATTTGTTAAATTTATGGTATAATAAAGAAAGAATTATGAAATAAAGCTCCTTTTTTTTACTTTTAATATACACAATGGAAAAGACTGTGATAGCTAGAAATGAAAATTAGGTACTAGCATTTTGTAATGTTGATGTCGCCCAGACTAAAAGCTATTTTTTTTAATCGTTGCCAACAATTAAAAATAAATAAATTAATCAGTTAATAATAATTGTTTGGAATGAAGGATTATTGAAAGGGTCTTGACATTCTTAACAGATATTATTAACTTTGGGGGACAGTAAGTAATAAAATCCATAATCTTTTTTACAAAGTGAAAAAAAAAAAAAAAAAAAAAATGGTAATGTGCGTTAAATGTTTTGGAAAAAAAAAAAAAAATTAAATTGTTCACACAAAATTTATTACCATTGCTCTTCCTGGGAGATCACTTTAAATAAGCAATCTTTCGAATCCTTTACCAAAACCTGAATAAAAATCATAATGCTGACAAGTTAGAAACCCGGTTACGTGTGTCAAATTAATAAAGGTTTTATTTCTTTTAAAATTCATTAAAAATCAAGAAAGCGAAAATTTGACGAACCAACTCAGGTATATATTCTCAAGTAGTTTGGCAACATCATAGTATGCCACAGAACATGAATAAGTAACTTTTTTTTTTGAGGATTTTTAGGTGGGAAGCTAAATTGCCTATATCCCTTTGAACTAATTTCTTTTTAATAATTGGTACTATTGTAATAAAAGCTCTTTTATTTTATATAAATTTTATTATTGCAAAAAAAGTAATAAAGAAGTAAAAAAAAAATAAGCAAATGTAAATAAAGTGTAAGTATATAATTTATTTTATCTCTTTCGGTTTTGCCTTCCTTGACTTTGGAGTTGTTTCTGGTTTATTTTATGGATATAGAACAAAATGAACGTTCTATAGAACACTATAATTCCTCAAGCTATCAACAGAACAAGATAATTCTTTAAAGTAGACACAAAACTTGGATTATAGAACATTCATTTACTGAATACTCGATTATGGGCTAAGATAATACTGTTATTTAAATTGATATAGAAAAAGAATTTTTTTTCTAAGTTTTTGGTGTGTATAAC
Source organism: Euschistus heros (assembly GCA_003667255.2). NCBI lineage: Eukaryota > Metazoa > Arthropoda > Insecta > Hemiptera > Pentatomidae > Euschistus > Euschistus heros. The sequence continues at coordinate 98,181 of RCWM02001000.1, read as the reverse complement.
TATTGTGTATAACCTTTTAAATTTTAGGATTTGTAATTAGAAAAAGATTGTTTAACTACAATTTTTTAAAAAAGTAGAATGGGATTGAAACATTCCTAATGTTGAAAACTACGAACTGTAAAGACTTGGAAGAAAGATTGGAAGTGTGAAAAAACAGACTTTTCAATGTGAGAAAACAATGGTAACGTATGTCAAATTGAATCAAGGCACTCACTATGTTTTGGAATTCAAGGTCGTCTCCTCCTTGATCCAAAAATCCTTCTCGAACATTTATACATATATAATGATAATCATATGGTTTTTGAAATTATTGGAAAAAAAAAAATGTTACAAAAAAAAAATTACAGAATTAGAACAATGAATGGTAGTTTCCTCATAAAAGATAAGTACTACTTCAATAACGTTCATAGATCCTTGTAATTAAATCATCCGAAGATTCGTTTTCACCATTTCATGTAGGTACTCAAAAATTATTAAATTAATATTGCGAAAAACCTTCATATCAAGGTGTTTTTTTCCCTACAGCTAATACACCTCTGTGCGTTTTTAGCAGCTGATTCAAGAAATCAAAACTTCAATTGATTATTAATTACCTGATACGTATACAAATTATTGCTGATTTTTGTATATGCTGGGGTACAAAAAAGTTGAGGATCCGAGCGTCTATTTTCACAAGCAATCAAACGCAAACCCAACAGATGATTATCTATCCCTTTTCCTTCCATGACCTAAATTAGACAATTATGTCTGTTATAATCCTCGAATTATCTGTAAAAATATTAAATGCTTAAATAATTTACCTCATTAGCTAATCCTTGATGGCATTTAATGGCTGTGTAAAGAGCATTAGCTTTGTTTTGAACTGTTAGTGAAGAACAGCCCATAGCACTTACAAATCTTGCTGTTTCTTGTGAACAACAACGAATTACTTCATTCCTCCCTTCTTTGAATTGTCTGATTGACACAGACTGAAATTGTGGTGTTATGGTCCGGTGTAATCTATGCCGTGGGAGAAAGAATTAAGATTACTCACTACAAATTTTCAAGACTTAGCTACAACAATTTACAACTTCTGAAAATAATTTTATTTTAGTAGTTTCTCTTTAAATAAAATAAAGACGAACCAATAAAATAGAAACAGAACCCATGATACAAGGGAAGATAAAGAAATAAATAAAGAGGTAAACTAAATTAAAATATATGTGTATAAAAAATAAATTAAATTAAATATTTTAAATTATTGAGTCGTTTTCACAGGAAACGGTATTTACTAAAACAACTTTCTAGAATAAAAATAAACCATTATTCCAAATATTTAATCTCATTTTATATTTATATTATACATTTTCTTAATTTATCAACTCTCTAATCCCAGAAATGAAAAGCTCAGGTTTGCGAAGAAATAGTAAAAAAATGCGTCATTTTCGAAAATGTTAACATCAAAGAACAAAATGCTTCTAACTAAGCTGCCCAATTTTCCAAACGGGTGTGTGGAAGGACTACTTAAGTGTCCTACAAACATGATGTTTGGCGTGTAAAGACGTGTGTGCACTGGACCATCAATGTGAATATTAACATAATGCATCAAACACTTATCAAAAATCAACCTGAATTGGTCAGTCATAAGATATTGACTCTTAAGCCTAGCGCACACTGAGCTGATACGGCACGGACGGACGGCTGGTACGGAATTTCCAAAAACATTAGTACAGATTTGATGGGTTCTCAAGTGGTGAGCCCATTGAGCCTACGGCCGCACAGTTAGTCGTTCCACTGTGGGAAATTACAGATAGATTACGCATACATCCATTTTCGCGGGTCTTGATCCAAGCTCTGTTGAAATGTGCATAAAATAATGGGGCTATTGTGTTTTACACCTTTTATGCTCTATAAATAAACATTACCTGTATTATGTCTATTATTCACCTGTTTTCGTGTATTTTAAGGCTTTAAATTATACAATATATTAAACAAATATATTACACAATTGCTAGGGTCGTAAAGTGGCAATAAAGTATCATTTCTTATTCTTCTCATACTTATTTATTTACTCTTCAAGAATAAATCAAATGAATTAAAATTTAAAAGTTTGTTTAATGCATTAAACAAATTCTAACGTTGTAGAATTTTATGGCTTATAATGATAAAAAAATAATTTAACAAAATAAACCAATATTGTTATTAACAAAACATATACATTATTATAAAATAAATTATTTAATACATAATTATAAAATATTATTTTTTTTTATTACTATTAATTAAAATTTACAACTCTATATAATTATATAAATAAAATATAAGTATATATGATAATAATGCTAATAATTATATGTCAATTGCTTGTAAAGCAACTACCCATTGGTAGCACTTGAAGCAGTTCTATAGGTATAGAGTGGTCTCTGTACTACTATGGAGCAGTCTCTGGAATAGAGTGGGAAGCAAGTCGTGATACTAATGGATTTCAATGATAATGGAGTTCGCTAGGAAAGGATATCTCTTTTGGGCTAAGTTAAAGGAATATTAAGATCTTTATGGATAGGTTTGTTTGTGACAAAGAAAGGAGAATTGAGAATTTTTCTAAGTAATTCTAAGTAAAATAATTTTTTAGTGGTGCCCCAAAACTCAATTCTCTAAGTAGGTCTCATTACTGTCATGTAAATGAGTATTTTGTGACTAATCGGAAGGTTTGTTAATTAAATGCTGAAGAAGTAGAAAACGACGTGCAGTTTCTTGTCGTTTTAGTCTTTTATGAAGGCTTCAAGTAAGACGTGTGTCCAGAAAGAGTCCTAGATATCGGATCTAATCTACTGTGATTATCAGAATTATAGAAAGGATACTATAGGACAGAAAGTCGTTGGTAGGATGACTTGCTAGGATGATTCGGGTTGTCAGCTGTATACACCGATTAGAGGATGGGACCTATAATACTTCTTTGAGGAACACCGGCAGATTAGGTTAAGAGAGAAGAATAGGAAAATTTATGATTAACTTTGAAGGTTCTATCATTGAGAAAGGAGCGGATAATTAGGAAATATGTAGGAGGTAAGAATTTACGAAGTTATTAATCAGTTCCGGATGCCAGACTCGGTCAAAAGCTTGTTCTACATCGAGAAAGCCTCCCGTGCAGTAAATTCCGCGCTTAAACGCGGAGGAGGCGACGTCCACCTCACGATGACATTGTTGGATTGTGGAATGTGATGTTCTGAATGATGGAATGATCTAGGATTATGTGTTTGGAATCTAAGATGGGATACGAGAGTTTCAGGATGTGCGTTTTGTCCGCCAGGTGGTCAGGAACGAGTTTATTAGGCTCCGAAAAATAAAAAGAGACTTCTCGACTAGGCACCTAGGATGGGAGAGTGACGAAAAAATATTTCTGGGCGAAGAAATGACTCCTGTTAACCGCCACTTATACTGGCTGGCGAGGCAGAAGGGGGCGCCGGCAAGTTGAAGTTCGCGTGATTTGCCGGAGGCAGAGTTCGATGTCGCCGAGACAACGGACACCCTGTCGTCCTGGTTGACCAAGAAGAGGACTTAGATGTTTTCTCTTGAGAAAAACTACTCTATTACCATCGGTATCTCAGCTTAAGTATCCTCATAATGAAATCGAAGATTTATTCAAGAAACGATTTTTTATTTATTTTTATTTTTTGGTTTCAAATTGTTCTTTCTATTCTTTACTTCACAAGAATGTTCCTATCCATTTTTGAATTCTTAAAAACATTTTCCAGGACATTACTTATTTTAAATTGTACTTTTTATTATTCTATTTTTTTTTTTTTTGTATTATACATCTATATTTACTATATTGTATACAGTGTTTCCCTTATTGCAACATCCTGTATTACCATATAATTGTGAACTTACCAGTAATAGCCTTATCCAAACCGAATCCTATAATTGCCCTTACCACTAAGCCTGTATTGACCCTATCCTTCCTTAAACCTTACTATGAATAACATACTCACGGCATGTCATGTTAATGCACAATCTATATCTGCCCATTATGATGAATTCCTACTCCATTTCCAGCAGAACTTTTACCATGTAATTGCGGTTTCCGAAACATGGCTCAAACTTTTTATTCCCTCGTCCTCAGTCCCATTACCTCACTATAACCTCCTCCGCCATTATCGGGCTAACCGAGTTGGCTGTGGAGTTGCACTCTACATTCATGAATCACTCAGATCCCGTGTCCTCCACTCCTCGACCAATCCAGGTTCTCCTCACATAGAATACCTATTTACGGAAATTACATTCAACACCCAAACTATCCTGTACGCCGTCATATACCGCCCTCCACAAGTACCCTTCGATCCAAGTCTTGATTCCTTCCTGTTCTCCATAGTTCCATCTTATAACCACATTATCATCGCCGGAGATTTCAATGCAAATTTTCTAACCGGTAATCCCGACAAATATTACTTTAATAACCTCTTTCAATCCCTAGGTCTCTTCATAGTTCCCTATTCTGCCACCCATCACCTTTCCCACTCGGATACTTGGCTCGATTTACATATTATTGACTGTCCCGCAAAAATGCTGACTCGCTCCCAACACCCAATACCCTCTCTTTCCGCCCATGATTTAATAGCAATTTCCTGTGATATCCCCGTTCCTTCCTTCACTCCTAGAACCATAAAATACCGCAATATAGATTCCTTAACTTTTGAAATGATCCAATCCGATCTCTAATCAATAGACTGGAACTCCTACTCCATACCGTCCTTAGATCTCATGGTCGAATCCTTAACTTCCAATCTTCTATCCATCCTAAATAAACATGCTCCACAAAAAAAAAGTAACAATGCGCCGTCCTCCAGCACCATGGATAACTCGAGAAATCAGAGAGTTGATGAGAACCAGAGACGCTGCCAGAAGAAAATATATCCGAACTAAACATCCCGAAGACCTAATAACCTTTAAATCCCTCCGTAACCGAACCCAATCAACCATCCGTCGATCCAAATTCCTGTATTACCAGAAAACCTTTTCTGAGCACTCAGACTCCCGCCAAAAATAGAAAATCCTCCACCAAATCCCCTCCTTACAATCTAAATCATCTCCCTCCTATTATATTACTCCAGACGATCTTAACAAGTATTTTACTTCATCCGATTCACACTCCTCATTTCCAGCTTACAACCCGAATAATAATGACTTTGATCCAGATAAATTCTTCCTCTCCTATATCGAGCCCTCCCAGCTAATAGAAGCTGTGATGAAATCACGTTCTAAATCCTTGGGACCTGATGGCATCCTAGCAAGTTTTATTATATTGTGCCTTCCAATAATCCTAGCACCTCTACTCCACATTTATAACTTCTCCCTGCAGAATTCAATATTTCCATCTGCCTGGAAAAAAGCTCGCGTCCTTCCCTTAAATAAAGTCCCTAATCCATCTTCCGAAAAAGACTTCCGACCCATCTCCCAATTATCTAACCTTTCCAAACCCTTAGAACACCTAGATATCCTCTTTCCTTGAGCAACACCTTAATCCTTTTCAGTCCGGGTTTAGGATTATATAGGTTATATAGGTTATTCCACACAATCAGCCCTTGCAAAAATTACTTCAGATATCCACCTTGCCATGGACCCGCACAAAATTACCATTCTTATTCTCATTGATTTCAGTAAAGCCTTCAACACCATCGATCACAATCTACTCCTATCTAAACTATCCAACTTTTCCTTTTCCAATAGTACGATTAGATGGATCCAATCATTTATTTCTGACCGCACTCATTCCAACCGCACAATTCCAATCTTCCGCCTTCCTCTCTTCTTCCAATCAACTCTGGTGTAGTTCAGGGCTCCTCAATATCACCCTCATTATTTAGCGCATACATTAATGGCCTTTATCCCCTCATTAAACATTGTTCCTCTCACTTCTACGCCGATGATTCTCAAATTTACCTTTCTTTTTTCCCCAATGAATTACAAACCGCCACCACAAATATCCAAGCAGATCTCGACACGATAGTCTCTTAGGCCTCTGATAATAAATTGAAATTAAACGCAGACAAATCAAAAGCTATTGTGTTGGGTTCTAAAGTCCTTCTTAACTCTCTGCCCACAATTCCTAACTTTTCCATGGATTCCTATCCCATAATCTTCTATCCGTCCGTTACGAACCTTGGAATTGTCCTAGACCAAACCCTTTCTTGGAAAGACCATATTTCCCTTATTACCCGACGAACAATCTCCTCCCTTCGACTCCTAAACCGATCCCGTAATTTCCTTCCACAGTCAATCCGCCAACTGTTAATTATTTCCCTCATATTCCCCCATTTTGATTATGGTAGTGTGGTGTATGGAGATATCTCGAAATCTCAAGATGCAAGATTAAAGAAGATAATGAACTGCTGTCTGAGATTCGTTTTGAGAATACCACGCCACGAACATATTTCCCTCCGCTACACCAAATTAAAATGGTTATTTCCTTCCTTCCGTCGACAGTACTTTCTTGGTTCGTTCCTTTACAAATCTCTTTCCTCTCAGTCACCTTCCTATATCCTGAAAGCTTCAACATTAAAATCATCAGTGAGTTCCCGTAAAACCAGATCCCGTTCCTCAGACCTCTACCTACCTCCTTTCAACACAACATCCTTTCCTTCAAACGTTCGTTTATATCCAGAGCTTCCAACTTCTGGAATTCCCTCCCTTCCTTCATTCGCCATTCCTCCACTCATAACAGCTTCAAATCCCAACTTTTCATTTACCTGTTAGATATTCAATCTAATAGTCATATAGATGTAGAAAATATCTCTTAAAATGAGATATGAACAGTCAAAATATAACATTGATTTTGTACGGTATTAGTCTAGTACTATTGCACTAAATTGGTTTTGGCATAATTTATATTACCTATCAGATAAGCGTTGAAAAACTATCTTCAGCCTCCCGTAGAATGAGTTAACAACGAATGAATATCCTTCCGCCGTCTTAAAACAGTCAAATAGTCGAATATTCTTTAAAAAGTGTCCTTTTTAGGTCCGCGATCATAAAACCGTTAAATATTTTAAAACAGTATCCTGGAGGACAACAATGGAGGAAGTTATCCTTCGGATGACTTAAAAAAAACAGTTAAAACAGCAATCCTTAAGGACGAAAAAGCTAATTCTAATTGTGGATGGAGAGAGTGGCCAAGGATGTCCTTCGGCCTCGAAAAAACGTCAGATCCTGGCAGATCTGTAAAACAGTGTCCTCAAAAACAGTTAAAACAGCAATCCTTAAGGACGAAAAAGCTAATTCTAATTGGATGGAGAGAGTGGCCAAGGATGTCCTTCGGCCTCGAAAAAAACGTCAGATCCTGGCAGATCTGTAAAACAGTGTCCTTAAAAACAGTTAAAACAGCAATCCTTAAGGACGAAAAAGCTAATTCTAATTGTGGATGGAGAGAGTGGCCAAGGATGTCCTTCGGCCTCAAAAAAACGTCAGATCCTGGCAGATCTGTAAAACAGTTATATAACAGATATTATCTTTCTAGATAATTTTTATTTCTTAGCTTTGATTATTGTATTTGATTTCATTGAGTTTTTGTTTAATTTTCTCTATTTTTGTTTTCGTAACTTAACTTGGATTCTAACCTCAAGATATAATTTGTTTTTTGTGTGATATTTTAAAATATGTAACATTACTTTAATATTGTAATTTGAATTTCTTTTAATTCCTTAATTTAATTTTAATTATATTTTCCTTGCTTTTATCATATTTCTTAATTATATATACGGTATGCTAGGTAGCCATTAATTGTTCATAATTATTCTTTAGGGGCAAAGGCCCCAGAATAAAATTTATTTTCATTCATTCATTCATTCATGAGGAAACAAAAAGAGCCAGTACTGAAGCACATCCTAGGTAGGCCATTAATTGTTAGCCATTAACAGGTAGCCATTAATTGTTCATTGTAATTATTTTTAAGGGGCAAGGCCCCAGAATAAAATTTATTTTCATTCATTCATTCATTCATTATTTTTCTAGGCTTTTGGGATGGTGATCGGGTTGCTTTTTGGACTTGGATTTCATCTTGATTATGGATGATTTACAAGAATCAGGAAAATATGTTGTTAAAAGTTCAGTATTATATATTAATGTTAGGAATAGGATGACTTTCCGAGGAAGAAGTTTTAGGATATGAGATGTAATTAGTCGTGTCCCGGAGCTTTTTTGTAGAGCAATCTGTGGATGATACCTTCTGATATTGTTCTAAATTATATAGAACTTATAAGTGCTACCAATAGGTAGTTGTTTTAAAAGAAATTACGTGTCATTTTTAGCATTATCATCACATTTACTTGATGCATTATATTTTTTTTATTACATACAGTTGTAAATTAAAAAAAAAAGAAGGTAACAATGGCGGAAGATTCTGTGACCTTTTAAAATCGTTAAATCCTGGAATATTTCAAAATAGTATCCTTAAGGACAAAAACAAAACAGACAGCAATGGCTGAGCACCCTTCGGCTATCTTAAAAATCCTTAAATCCAGGCGGATCTCAAAATCCTTACGGACAAAACAATTATATATATATATATATATATATATATATATATATATATATATATATATATATATATATATATATATATATATAATGGCCTAGAATTTCTTTCCGCCTTCTTAAAATAGTATCCTTAAAGAAGAAAACTAATAAAATCGCTAAATCCGGTAACATCTCGAAATAGTATCCTTAAGGACGAAACCTAATTTGTTGGAAAGGAGAGTGACCAAAACTCTTATAAACTGTTGTTTATCCAAACAGAAAAGGATACGGTTTTTGTTCTGCTAGGATCTGACGATTTTTGGCGGCCGAAGGACATCCTTGGCCTCTCTTTCCCAACAAATTAGGTTTTGGGCTTTACGATTCTGTTTTTAATTTTTCAGGATTTAACGATTTTATTAGTTTTCGTGGGAGGCCCTGTAGCTCAGTGGGTAAGGTGCTTGACTACCATGCTCCCGGGCCCGACTGAAGGCAAATTAATTTTCTGTTATTTCGGTCGTGGCTCGGCTTTGAGGTAGGGAGACCCTCCTGGGGCACACCTAGCCTCGTTAAAGTGGGTACTCTTACTTAGCGGGGAAAAAACTTTTGGGGAAAAACTTAGCAGTTGAGCGAGTATTCTGGCCAGCTCTCCTCCTCCTTTCAAAATCGTTGGCTCAGAAACAGTATAGTCTTACCTAAGTACTGAGCCCAATACCCTTCATGGGTTGTAAGTGGTGCATGTTTTTGTGGTATCTAAACCTAAATTATTAACAAAAATAATTTACACATACAGTCAACTCTCGATGTGTCGTACTTCGATAAGCCAAATTCTTAAATAAGACGAACAAAATCTACGGTCGGAAGAACATAACACGTAAATTTCACCTCAATGAGTCGATTTCAGGCAAAAGAAGGGTTCGACTGTGTCATGGACACGGCCGTGTGTTGTACGAAATACGTTTATGTAACAGGTTATATTTTTTTAATAAAATTTTTTTATTTATGTATTTAGGATAAAAGCAAGGAAACAAATAATTATTGTGACATCAACATTAAAATCTCCAACTATCATAACTGGTATTGAAAGATCAGGCTCGTAATCGAGTATAATTTTAGCGATGTTTTTGGAATATTTTAACAACGATCGTAAAATAAAGAGTTTAATTTCTGCTAACGCTTTGCCCGGATGGATGCACACACTCCAGAGTACGAATTTTAAGATGTCATTGGTCTTTACGTTTAATAGACAGACATCACCAGGTTTTTCATCTTTCATTTCCAAATAAATTTCCGAAATGTCGAAATGTCGCTGCGCTATATGTTAACTCTATTACAATCAGTCGATTACAATATACCTTATATCTAATACAACACCTATATTTAATACAACATACTATATTAAACTTAACTACTAATACAAAACTACTAATACAAACTACTAATACAAACTACTAATACAACATACTATATTAAATTAACTACATACTAACTATAACATACTATAATACAGAATAATAACTGTTAACTCTATTACAATCAGTGAAGCTATTGATGCTGTGCTATATGGCGATCCCACCGGCTTTGCGACTTGATGATGATGATACCGCTACCAATGATGTAGTTGCAATTTGTCTTTTCTTAGCGGTACAGCTATATGATCTTAGATCAAAGCTAGGCACATTCACAGGCATGAAATTTTCCATCCAAGTTTCGCTGATAGCCAAATAATCAGATTGGTTGATGATTGCATTGTAGAGATGTCTTCTGAGTGCGCGGCCAAGCTTTATGCATTAATGGCGGTAATAAGTATAAAACAATGCTGATCAGGAACTTTTACGTTCCCGGCACTGCTTGACTCGATCGTATTGTGTGTTTTATTATTACCATTCGATTGTTCTTGAGAAGCTCTTTCCAACCGTATACGTTCTCTGTATTTGGTTTTGGCTTTTCGACGCGTATAGGCCCACTTTATATATGTTTGATAATATTTTTTTATTCTAACACCTTATTATATTTACTGCTACTACTTTAAACTAATATTTTATATTCAATCGATAGATTTTGACGACAGCTGACGATTAAAACTTAAACGAACATCGTAGGTGCTCCCAGTCAAAAGTTATACTAATTGTAAATCTCGATTCGCAACGAAATAACCTCTAAATTGCGAGGCTTCCCCCTTCACCGCGCGCAATTCGTCACTGTTGTCGCTTATCGAAATACATTCTTGGTCCTTTAGCTATCCAGTGGTATAATTTAGTTTTAGATGTAGAGGATAGATTCAAAACTACAACGCCAATCTGTATCTCCCGATTATGTTATCGTTAGGTTTTTTGGATTGCCCCCTTATGGTAGCAAATTTAACGACGTATTCAGGTCAAAACGTGAATAATTGTGTAAATAAGGCGACCTGAAAATAGGGGTCAAAAGAGAGGACTTCTAGGACTTCTCGGACCACCTATATGAATCCAACTAATGGAAGTCATCGCGTCTATAACTCGAACTCAGATTAAAAGAATTTCATGGGTAATATGTTTTCCTGTTTCCTGTCATTGTTTTCCTTTTCAGTTCATAGGTACACCAGTCACTTATTGGTTATTCACTCGAGTGGTTTTACAATGGCTATTAAAAATTCTTTTAATTAACGAAAAGTTAAAATTTATTTGCGAAGTGGAGAAAGAAGACAGAAGTTGGGCAATTATTGTTAGTGAATTCGGAATCCGGAAGCAATCGATTAAAGCGGGAAAGCAGTATGCACATTACGGCAAGGTTACTTTCGGAAATCGATGGAAAGCCGCGGATCTCAGAAAGGTCTTGCGGTAGAAGACAACCCTCCATGGCTTGAGGCTCCGAAACCTCAAATAGTTCTTACAATCCCTGGTATCGCAAGCAAGGAGAACTCATCCGAAGAGCAAATGAGGTTTCTTTCCCTTCAGCACATAAGTAATGAGTACCCAAAAGAACAGTGGACCCGCATATATACTGATGGATCGGCCACAAATGCAACAACAAACGGTGGCGCCAGTATCCATATACAATTTCCTGCAGGAAACATAATCGAGAAGGCTGTTCCGACTGGCTTTGCTTCATCAAATTATCGAGCTGAGCAGAAAGCCATATGTGAGGCATCGAGAATACTTAAGATACTTAAGAGACCAAAGAAGTCAAAAATAGTATTCCTTACTGATGCAGCATCAGGGTTGCAATCTCTTAGATCGAAGTGGGGTACGGGCCTGAAAAATCTCTCCAAGGAACTCGAATGCTTAATGGCTATCCACAAAAAGGTCATCCTGCAGTGGATTCCAGGACACTGCGGACTCACTGGAAACGAGAGGGCGGACCAGCTGGCCAAGGAAGGAGCTTCGAATGGGCAGTTCGAATGTACCCTCAGTCTCGAGGAAGTAAAAACTCTCAACAAAGCCGCAGTCAGCCAGCGATGAATTGGGAGACATCCACATCACGATCCTGGAGATGCAATCTACGAACTCACTCGAAAAGAGCAGGTACTCATCTTCCGATTGCGAACGGGACACAACACGCTCAGAGCTCACCTGTTCAAAAAGCTTCATATTGGATCCGGCCCCCTTTGCGAGTGCGGAGAGGGTGAACAAAATACCGAGCACATCCTTCAGACCTGCAGGCTCTATTCTGAGCAAAGGGAGCTGATATGGCCCTCTCCAACCGATGTGCGGACCAAGCTCCATGGTGACCTGGAGGACCTTAAGAGGACCACTGAATTCCTCATCTTGACCCCCGACCTGGCCATCTAAGGGAAGATCGCAGAAGAAGAAGAAGAATTCGGAATTCCGCGTTGTTCTCTTTCAACCGTCCTAAAGAATAAAGAAAAGATCGCCACTGGGGGAAGACGGTTAGTCAAATAGGGGCGCAGTTCAGTGATGTTAAATATTGTATGATCAACTGGTTCCGGGTATTTAATTTTCTGTTTAATGAATTTTTATGCATATACAAACAAAATTCATATAGGTACCTAATAGTAAAATTTCTGTATCATTAGATCACTACGCCACCCAAAACAAACAGAATTCGAAGAAAATATGGTCATTTTAAAGATCCCCAACTATTTCATCACCGCCATAGCTTTGTCTCTTGCTATTCAAGGTTTGTTGCAAAGGCAGGATTAAACTGCCTTTTTAGGCTAGCACCGACTCCAAAAATAAACTGATCATAAATTGTTAATAGGTATATAAGTATCGATAATTTCGTTGGTTTTCCTTTAATGCTTGTTGTTTCGACGTAATTAATATATTATTTTTTACTTTTTAGTTCAACTTTGTACATGAAAGTTTAATCTTGAAATCAGTTTTTGTTTTTTTCTAAAAAAAATTTTTGATGAGGTATAGTTGACTGTTAAGTATTAGGAGAAGTAGATAGTTGGGGTATGCAGTCATAAAGATATACCGCAATTAAAAAATAAGTTTTTTAATTTTTAATGCCAACGTTTCAGCTTGCATTGCAAGCCTTCATCAGGGCTAGAAGTAGAAAACAGACAAAAAGGTATGACTAAATAGTAGAGAGTATAAAAAAACAAAGGTATGAAAAGAATGAATATATAAGAGTAAAGACAATAACATAAAGGCAATATCTAAAGGTAAAGAAAACAATAAATAAAGACTATTGAAATAAGATTAAAATTAAAAGGAGTGATAGATAATTAAAAAATTAATGAGTAAATTATACAATATAATTGGTAAACATAAAAACTGAGTAGAAACCAAGTTAATGAAATAGTAAGGACCAGTTAATGAGTTAGTATCTAAAGGCCATGAAGAATAATGCATACAGATTAATGAATTCATTTAAATTGAAAGGAACTTAAACAGAGTGATAGTTAATAAAAAGTTGATGAGTAAATACTGCAATATAATTGGTAAATATAAAAAAGAGTAGATACAAAGTTAATGAGATGATTTTTTTTTTGCTATCTATCTTTGGGGTGAAATAATAATTCGTTGCCGTAAATTATGGGATACTAATAATCCATTTATTTATGAATTAAAAGTAATGGATTTATTGATTTTTTAAATGCATAATAAACTTGAGACTGTAAAAATATTTAACTGTTCCTTTTCTTTTTGCTTCAACTATTGAGCTTTGTTATTCCTCAAATATTGAGGATTGTTATTCCATTTGTATAAGAACTTAAAATATTTTCACTGAACCATTCTAGACAATGTTATAATGTTGTAATGCTATGTTAGGAAAAAAAGATGTAGGTGAGGACGACCCCCACAAAATTCTGAGTATAAATATTTAATGACTTATTAGGTTTGCGGCCAAACGCAAAACTGCTAAATATACGGAAAAGATTGCTGATTCCAAATATAATGGTCTAAAAGATATGCTGCATCTTATAACCCAAGATAGACATTGTTGTTATAAGAGTTTAAAAGGAAGCTCGGAAATTTAGGAAGATATAGATGGTTAAAATGTGATTCAGTATGATTTCCAAGTTATTGAAGTTGGATAAATTTTGGGTTACAATCAGTGACATTAGTATATATTACTAGCTGACCCGGCAAACGTTGTTTTGCCATATAAATAATTTCCTAGTAATTTCTAGTGTAGACAAAAAATAGCTTACTTATTGTAAGTATGTATGTATGTTAGAATGTGTATATTGTATGTATGTAAGAATGTGGTATATGCGTGAAATAAGCATGGAGCGCTGTGAACGATGAGGGATATAAAAATAACAAAAGGCAAACATTATTTTTAAATTATTATAATTTATCCCTTAAAATATATATCATTAATTAAACAATTACGACAGTAACACTATTAAACAATATCAATCTCTTAATGCTATAGCGTGAACAATATTTTTTGTTAGTCCATCTTTAGCTAACACAAATAAACTGGATGGTTTACCCACTCGAGAGCATGTCACGTATAATTGTCCGTGTGAAAAACATGGTGTTTTCAAATCTAATCTACAAACAGACATCGTTTGACCTTGGGATTTGTTGATAGTCATTGCAAATGCCAATCTAATCGGAAACTGAATACGTTTGAATTGAATTGGCACATCTGTAGGTATAAAAGGAATCCGTGGTATGAGTATATTTTCACCTCTGAACATGCCATTTAAAATCCTGGCTTCGATCACGTTTTTCATTAATTTTTGAATGACTAATCGCGTACCGTTGCACAGCCGGGGGCGGGTTCAAATTACGAAGCAAGATAATTGGTTACCAATTTCGGCGACGTCGGCGTTGTTGTTGATAGCGTCTCGCAAATGAATGTACTCTTCCGCGCGCAGCTTTTGTTGATTATATCTTAAGTATCGTAGTCGTTCGCTCTCAATCTTCGCGTACATGTCGACCATGAATTGTTGACAAAGCTCACGACATAGTAAAATGACGTTGTCCAGACCACGTTTAATCATTAATCGGTACGCATAATAATCCTTTGAGCTAACGTTCTTGTTTGTTTCAGCTCCTGTAATATTTGTTCATAAAAATTAATTTAAATTTATTACGTTTAATAATTTAATTGTTTTGTTAAATGATTAATGATCAAATTAATAATCAATGATGTACCTGATACGGGGTCTCGTTGTTTTATGTTTATGCAATATCCGTCTTGTCCCTTCCAGAATATTAGCGGATATTGGAGAGCGTCATATGAACGATGTGTGTCAGAAATGAACTGAAGATTATTATTTCTTCTACGAATCACAATGTCTCGTGCAGCTGTACAATCGCTAACCATGATTCCAGCAACATCATCAACAACGGGTGCATTGAATCTACGAATATGCTCTCCAGCTGGTGTTTTATCAGGATTAATGACGATAGCGTAATTATCGCTTTGTAATTGGTGCATATGTGATTTGAATATTTTCAACAACTCGTTGTGCTCGTTCAAAAGAGCATCTAGCTGGCTGACGATGCGCCTGGCATAAAGTGAATCAAGGTTATTATAATCACAACGTGCATTCACGCGATTGGCAAGCGCGCTTCCGGAATCCTCGCCGCCCATAAAGTAGATTTGTAAGAATTTATGTGGTTCGTTTGGCATTGGCAGCAGTGAGCCCATTTTATGATAAACTTGGCCTCTGATTTTGAATGTAGAATAGAATTGTTGACCATTTGCATTAGTATTTCGAACTATTTCTGTTGCTCCGAACGATGTCATTTGAAAGCATGAATTGAATCTTCGAATTGACTTCAGGAACACGTTAGAATCTGGATCCGTGCCGATAAGTAAGCCGTTCAATGGTTCAGGTGGTGTTTCAATTTCAGGTAGTTGCACTTTTCCTGACGCGCAACACATCCCAGCTGGGTCATTTTTGAATTTCAGAGCATGACAATGCGGACATTCCTTGTCCATAGCACCAATTACCACTTTTGAATGAGCATAATATTTAATATCGGGCTCATACTGGAATGCTAGGCGCAGGAATGAATCAGATATAAATGCTCTATGTACCTGTTGTCGTTGTTGGTCATTTGTTCTTCGTCTATTAACTGTGAAACGGCTTGATTGTCGTTGTTCTAATCTTCTGACTTCATTGCGTTCAGCTCGTGTATCTTGTGGCTCTTCTTGATGCAATTGCGCCATTTGACACGTGCATCAGTATTTTGTTGCTGGATTTGTTCTTCTGTTCTTTCGGATCTGCTATTTCGCAAGTACCGAGCTTTACTTGTACTGCGGCTCAAATCAGCCCCTTTGCGTTTTCTTGGCATTGCTCACTGTACAAAACATACATAAATAGAATTAATGAAATTATTTAATGATGAAAAATGTTAAAAGTATAATTAGGGCCAGGATTTTTGCCGCAGTTTTGAAATGATTAGTTTTAATTTATGAAATTATAACAAAAATATAAGTTTTATGGAAAAATTTTTCAAACAAAAGTAAAAAATTAAATTTTATGAAAACATTGTCTGTTATAATTTTTTCATACAACCAATATTTCCATTGACATTTCAAAATAAAGATTCATAAAGAATGATTTTTTGGAAACTATGAAAATCTTAATTGTTCAATTACATTTTTTTAATAAGATTAAATTAAAATTACATTTTTATAAGATCAACAACATTTTCGATATAAATAAAAAAAAAAGTATACTTACAACACAAAATCCGTTGTTATTGGAAGCTCGTGTCACGTGTTCAGTACTTTTGAGGTTATAAAATCACTTGATTAACTAATCGTGCAAAATACACTCAAAATTGATAATTTAGTTATTATTGATAAAATAGGAATGATTAAAAGTTAATATGAGAGTTACACTGAGATAGCAAAATAATAATTGTCAACGTTACTACTACACTTGATGCATAAACAATAATGATGGCCGACAAATGTGTAGGGAGTGAGAAAGAAGGGAGACCGGCTTCGTTCTCATCCCTACTCCGTGCTGTTTACTGAGTCAGAAGTGACACCTGTAGACATCTGGCGGGGACAACTAATTAAATGACGATTGATCAGTTATCGACCGGAGAGGAAAAATGATTAAATTACTAAAATGGCTATTTAAAAATAAGGGTTGATCGTAGAAGGGTGAAAATTGAGGATTGTATGTATTTTTATATGTTGTATCATAAAAAATAGAAATTAAAAATTTTGTCTAAAAAAAAAAAAAAAAAAAAAGGGTTGAACTGCCCCTAACATTTAGGGGGATGAAAAATAGATGTTGACCGATTCTCATAGATACCGGATAAGCACAAAAAATTTCATCAAAATCGGTCAAGCCGTTTCGGAGGAGTATGGCAACGAAAACTGTGACACGAGAATTTTATATATTAGAAGATTATTGTTTTGTAAAATGATTTTTTTTTTTTTTCATAAATACAAAAAATACAATATATGTTGTAATAAAAAAAATTATTGTTGTTTCAATTTTTTTTTAGACCTATTTTCAAATAAAAGGAACATTTTATTCAATAAAATAATTATTATTAATAATAATATAATAGCATAAATGTCTTATTGAGTTGATAAAAGTTAAAAAAATCACATGATTAATGATAATCTACTCTGAAGAAACCAACCAAGCCACAAAACCTTATCAATTCTTATAAAAACATTAAAAAAATACCAAATGTATGTTAATTCGATTGAAAAGTGAGCATAATCAATCAAACTTAAAGATAAATTTGTTTTTGACTTTAGGCTGAATTTAATTTAATGTGAAAATTTTAGTTTTTATTTATCTCAAATTGAAGTTCTTGTTGGTCGATTGGTTTCTGCATTAGATTTAAATATTTTAAAAAAATGCAACAATGGCGGAATATCCTATGACCTGCATGTAACAAAAAATGAAGCCATTTCCCCTCAAACTAGAGGATAAAAAAAACAACAGAAAAAACCGACGAACTATGTCTGTGGACTGCTTAATTACTGTTACACGCTGTTTGGACCAACTTGCGCTACCAGAACAAGTGAATGTTCTCGAATACTGGAAACAAAACGAGTTTCTTATTTTTTGGATTAAAACACTTTTGGATGTTGAAAAGAGTTTACTAGCGTTACAATCATGTGGAGAAACCTTAACTTATTGTTATCTTGAACATCGATTACTACTATATATGTAAACGATGGAGTTATAGACAAGTGGAGGGGGCATATCTCTCAATAGCCAGGGCAGGCAGCCATTTTGGTGTGAACCGTATTATCAGTATATTAACCTCTTATCAGTTCAAATTTTGGGTTCCTAGGCTTTATACTGCTGTTATTTTATGTTGGTGATTTATTTACTTTAGTGATTTACTTATTTTATTTATTACGAACCCTTTCAATTGCCCTAGGCTATATAGAATGCATGTCGCCAGTTGGACATAGTGAGCGTGGCCGGTTATGTTTTGGTCTTGCCCCTCACGAAACAATATACGGGAAGGGCCTCTCGATAGTACTATAACTCCATGATGTAAGCAAAGAAGAGTGAGGTACAAGCTACAGAGGCTCTGTCTGCAGAATTTTAAAATAACACTGTTCTTTTTACTTTAACATTAACTGTCAAGCATAAACTTCAATATTATTTTCCCCTAGGTTCAATCGCGAAAAAATATTTATGTATTTCTGCTATCTCGGTATCATTTGAGAAGATATTTTCAGAAGCTAGATAAATAATCACCGATAACAGGAGCCGTCTGAACCCTATAAAGACAGACATGAAAATATTTTTGAAAGACAACTTTTGGGTGATTTTTGTTTTCATTACTTCTTCAAATATTAGAAAATTGTGTATTTACAAAATGTTATCCATTTTTCAACCGACATCAAAAAAGAGAAGTTCTCAACTCATCTGTTTTTTTTTTTTTTTTTTTTTTTTGTATATTACGCGATTACTCGGTCAATTCTAAATCAATTTTGATGATTCTTTTTTAGATCGGTAGGGCATTCTTCAGAGGTGGTCCCATAAAAAATATTTTGAAATCAACTCAGCACTTTTTAAGAAAAAAAAAAAAAAAAGTTAATAAAAATCACTGTTATATAACCTTCCATTTTAAACAGATTTATTATTATGATAATCTAAAATCTCCATGGTAACTAAATCTAAATTATTAACAAAAATAATTTACATATACAGTCAACACTCGATGTGTCGTACTTCGATAAGCTTAATTCTTAAATAAGTCGAACAAAATTTACGGTTGGAAGTACATTAAACTTAAATTTCACCTCAAAGAAACGATTTCAGATAGAAAACGTTAAAAATTGTGTAAATAAGTCGAACTGAAAATAGGGTTCAAAAGAGAGAACTTCTATGACCACCTCTATGAAATGAACTATTAGAAGTCATCGTCTCTATAATTCGAACTCAAATTAAAAGAATTTCATGTGTAATTTATATTAGGGTTTCCCGTCATTGTTTATCTTTCCAGTTCATAGTTACACCAGTCACTAATTATTAGTTATTCACTCGAGTGAATAATTTTACAGAGGCTATTGTAAATTCTTTCAATTAACGAAAAGTTAAAATTGATTTGAAAAGTGGAGAAATGGGAAGAAGTTGGGCGTTTGTTGCTTGTGAGTTCCGAATTCCGCGTAGTTCTTTTTCAACCATTCTAAAGAATAAAGAAAAGATCGCCACTGGTGGAAGGCGTTTTTTCGGCACCGCGCAGTTCAGTAAAGTTAATTTTGGTACCGGGTAATATTTTCATCATGATTTTATATTTATGAACAAACAACATTCCCATTAATGAAAATGTACGTAATGATTTCAACTACAATTTTGTGTTCAATTTTCCCATTTACATGCAGATCAGTGGAATGATAACCTCGATAATTCTTTGTTCAGTAAGTCGAACTATTTTTCAGGGTAGCTTGAAGATTTAGAATTGACTGTATAAACAAAAATACACTCACCACTAAAAAGTAAAAAATAAAAATAATTTTTAGAAAAAAAAACAAAACCGACTTCAACATTAAACCTACATAAACAAACTTGAACTAAAAAATAAAAACTAATATTTTAATTGCTTCGAAACAAAAACCATTAAATTATTATTAAATTATCGATACTTATATACCTATTAACAATTTACGATCAGCTATTTGTGGAGTCGGTGCCAACCAAAACAAACAGAATTTGAAAAGAATTGGTACTTGTAAAGATGCTCCTACTGTTTCATCACCGCCACCCCACTGTCTCCGGTCATTCGAAAATTTATTGCTAAGGCAAGGTTAAACTGCCCTTCTGGGCTGGCACCGACTCCAAAAATAACTGATCATAAATTGTGAATAGGTATATAAGTATCGATAATTTCGTTAATTGTCATTTAATGGTTTTTGTTTCGAAGCAATTAAAATATTATTTTTTATTTTTTAGATCAAGTTTGTTTATGTAGGTTTAATCTTGAAATCGGTTTTGTTTTTTTTCTAAAAATTATTATTTTTTAATTATCTACCATTTCTAATACTAACGTATAATTTCAGTTTATTTTGAAGTTGTTTTCTTATTCATTCAAAAGTTTAAAAACTATATTTTCTAACAGCTTTTATTTTTCAATTGTATTTTAGTTGCTGAACAATAAAGCTTATTTTTCATTTTTCCGTATGGTTCATGTATTATCCCTTGTGTGTGTGTGCTGCTCGTTATTATATCTATTTAATTTGGAAAACAAATAAATAAAACAAGGTTTTCTATTGAATTCTAACATAATGTACTAATCAGATGGAGTTATGCAGAAACCAATCCGCCAACAAAAACTCCAATCTGAGATAAATTAAAACTAAAATTTTCACATAAAATTAAATTCAGTCTAAAGTCAAAAACAAATTTATCTTTAAGTTTGACTGATTATGTTCACTTTTCAGTCGAATTAACATAAATTTGATTAATTTTAAATTTTTGATGAGAATTGATAAGATTTTGTGGCTTAGTTGGTTTCTGCAGAATAGATTATCATTTATCATGTGATTTTTTTAGCTTTTATCAATTTTATATTTCATTTCTATTATTATATTATTAAAATTAACAGCATTTATTATACCTTTAGATAGTAAAATTTGTTGAAATCTTTAATTAGATGCCAGCTAGATATTTCACTCAAAGCTTTACTGAAAGAAAATTCTGTATTAAAGAATATTCTCGTTTATTCTTCTTTTATCCTAGATTATGAATATAAAAACAAAATTGTTTAAAACCAAAATACTGCATATGAGGTCTGTTTAATACCTAATATTCTAATATCTAGATGAAATAAGACCATTCCCACAATTCTAGCGATTAATAGCTTATGAGTAAGGAAACAGTTACCTATAGTATGCTAATTGAATAGCCATTTGTATAAAACTATCAGCACATATTTGGTTTGCTTTTAAGTAATCTATACCATAAGGGTTGAATTTAAAACAATGAAGATCCATGTCAGCAACTAATCTGAAACAAACAGTAGTTGTCAAACTAACGTACATAAAAAATAAAATATTTTTGATTTACTAAGGTAGCGAACCTGTCAAAATTACAATAAGCTCCATTAATTCGATCTGTTATGCACCAATCTAATTCGAACTTAAGCTTCTCTGGCCTATAGTTTGAAGTTATTCGGGATTCCTTCGCAGTATCCCTAAATATTAATGGTTACATAAAAATCATTTATGAAAATGGGGTTGATTGTTAGTAAAAATGTTATTATCAGTAAATTTCTTTTTCTTAAAGGACGATATGTCCAAAAAAAAAAAAAAAAAAAAAAAAAAAAAAAAAAAAAAAAAAAAAAAAAAAAAAAAAAAAAAAAAAAAAAAAAAAAAAAAAAAAAAAAAAAAAAAAAAAATATATATATATATATATATATATATATATATATATATATATATATTTTATGAACAAAAACTTGATATTATTTTTAGATTATTCATCCCAAAAACCATGTAGAAACCAAATTTGGTCGAAATTAAAAATGTTTTACCCCAAAGATTTTAGAAGGCAAGAGGCTGACTATTTGTTGAATAACGTAAATAATTTGAGCTATCTCACAGAGTTCGCCGCTGATTGAAACCAATTTTAATTTTTAATTTTCTTCTCACAGACTTCGCCGCCGATTGAAACCAAATTTAATTTTTAATTTTCTATCTTTAGTCTGTTCAACATAGTACATACTTGATTATGTTTAAAACACAAAAAGTATAGGCTTTTTTTGTTAATTTTACATCAGCGTTTGATTATATAGACAGGCATGCATTGATTTATAAATTATTACGCACTGAAATTATTTCCACGGGAATGAGCAATATAATAAAAAAATTGCATATAAAAAATATATGGAGTTCAAATGGGGTTTTTATCCTTTTTCGACTAATATGGGTCTCAAACAGGGAGGTTTACTGAATCCAATCCTATTTTCATTATTTATAAATGATTTGGATATTCATTTATTAGGTGACATTAAGGTGGGAAATACAAGTATAAAACTTCTTCACTAGGTTTACAAAGAATGATTGAGTCACGACGCAATTACTGTATTATGTGGAATCTTGTAGTAAATTTACAGAAATAAAAAATTATGATTTTTAGAAATAGTGGGAGGCCTAGCAGACAGAAGAGTGGAGGTATGGGAGTGAGGTGATAGAAGTGGTGCATAGCTATAAATACTTAGGCATATTGTTAACACCTTTGAATATGACAAACCATTTAAATGAAAAGGTTAAACAGTCAAAACAGGGAATAAACTCAATCTGGAACAAATTTATGCCAAATGATAATATCTATTTCCAATCAAAATTACAGGTATTTAATTCTTTCTGTCGAACCATTATATCATATAGTATACCATCACAGGTATAGGGAGGTAAATATTATGATCGAGTAGAAAAATTAAGTAGAAATTCATTTTCAAAAAAAACGTTTAAAATTCCATTTAACTCACCAGACTATGTTTTCTATTTGGAAACGAATTTCTACCCAATTTTTATACATACTATGAAAATGTATCATAATGAATTGCTAAAAAGTTTTAATTTACTCAATCACCGTTACCCTAAGGCTACTTGCTATACAGGGTGTTCAGCATAAGACTGCAGTAACTTCGAGATGCGATTCTAGGCTTCATTTGCAAAAAAAAATTACCTATAAACTATAGCTCGTTTACCATCCATTTTATAGATATTTTTAATTTTATGTTTTTTCAAGAAATTTTTACTTTCTGACAAATAATTGTCTATATTTTCCGAACTATTACATCTAAAAGCAATTTCAATATGCTCATTAGAAAGAAGATTAAATTTCCTTTAAAATAAAGTTATTTAAAGTTCAAAATAGCAGCGTCCAGTATTTAACTTATTGATTCAAACATATGAAATAGCAAGTTTCTGATTCCGTTACAAACGTGCACTACTCGAAAAAAACTTCTACACACATACACCTTTCTAATGGTATACCATGAATAGTGATAATTTCTAAAATTGATACTGAAATCACTTATTAATAACAAAAAACAGGGAGATGCAACATCGGCATTTTGGGAAATACTGAGAGAATGCTCAGGAATTTTAAATAGTTTTATTAATAGAAAAGTAATTTAATCACAATTACCTATTTATCTTATTCTAATATTTGAATTTTAAGATAGTTTAATTAAAATTTACATACTTAATTTACAATAATTGTTCAAAATGTCCTCCCTCTTCTAACATACACAGCATCGATCTTCTTTTGACTGCATCTACTGCTAGGCGAACTTCATCATGAATTTGCCGCGTTGTATATTGCAGCACTCATAAATTATGTTTTATTAATAGAAAAGTAACACTGAAATATTTGATCTATCGGAGTGTATGTCGCTACAGATGAGGGAACTGCTGCAATACAAAGCGGCAAAATCATGATGAAGTTCGCCTAGCAGTAGATGCAGTCAAAAGAAGATCGGTGCTGTGTATGAGAATTATTTGTCAAAAGTTAGAAATTTCTTGATAAAACATAAAATTAAAAATATCTATAAAACGGATGAGAATTTAGCTACAGTTTATATGAAATTTTTCGTTACAAACGATGCCTAGAATTGCCTCTCGAAGTTACTGCAGTCTTAAGCTGAACACCCTGTAGAGACAGAAAAAAAACTTTTTGGTTTAAAAATATTAAGGAAATGATCAAGAAATATAATGTGGAAAATACTATTTCTATTGGAAAATTTCAAAATTGGGGGAATAGTAATAGAGAAAAAATAAGAAAGGCGTTAATACTATATTTCAAGGCAGAACAAGTTTTGAAGGCTACAATATCATTACCCTACCTGCAATAGTTATATAAGTGCCCTACAATTTTAAGATTTTTGTTGGATTATGAGAATCAGGGGGAACTTCTAAATTTGAACTACAAGAGGTATGGCACAGGTATAGGAATATGTTCGTTATGTAATTGATCCGAGAGAGAGGATGTTTATCATTTTCAAGCGGTATGTACTATCTTGAGAGAATTCAGTGTAAAATTTCTGGGAAAACCGTTCCTTAATGAAGCTGAGGCACTGAATATTTTAAATGGTAAAGGTTGGTTATATTTATCAAAGTATTGTCAAACAGCATGGTAGTACCATTTATTCCAAGAATTTAATTAAAGTTAAATATTTAAAAAACAAATGTAATTCAAACAATAATTAAAATGTTATTTTCCAATTTCTGTTTTGTTTTCATAGTGTTTATATATATATATATATATATATATATATATATATATATATATATATATATATATATATATATATATATATATATATATATTTTTATATATTTATATCTATATAATTTTATCTCTTCTTCTTTTGATTTCACTTTCCCTGTGTTAAATTTATCCTTTGCAAACATATGTTTACGTTTTTCAATTAGATTTGCATTCTGCTGTTTTCGCTCTTCGTTTGACTATCATTGAATTTATTTTTAACCATCTGATCTAATTTAGATCGATTTTCATCTAAATATATCACATTGTTGTTATCTGTTCGTTGTAGTATTTTTAAGTTTTCGTCTTAAATCAATTGAAATTTTTTTTATGGCATTAATCCCCAATAAGATGTCATAAGAAAAATGATCGTTCTTGACTACGTAAGTTGTAATGTGATCAGTTATACGTCCAATGTGAAATTTAATCCGCTGATAGTTTTCAATACATTCTTTTGTTCTATTAATATCAACATTAGCAAATCAGCAATTCGTTGAGAAATTAATGTAACGTTGGAGCCACTATCATAGATAGCTTTTGTTTTAATTTTGTCACATATGATTACGTTGAGCTTTATCAACGGATCTAATTTCGCCCGGTTCTTCAGTATAAATGTTTGTTACCTAAGTATGTTTGTAATATCTGTATGTCGTCAATCCCAGAAGATCCTTCAGTTATGTTTGATTTTTGTTTTTCTGAGATTTTGTTTCGATTGCGGCACTCCGCTACGAGATGGTAACATTACGGAAAACCAAGAGCTGCACTAATTGAACATGCCTTCTTTTTTTACTTCTAGACCTTCGACTCTGCTTAGGTGCTTCCCTAATGGTACCCAGCTTTCACTTCCATATAGAAGAGTAGGCAAGTAAAAAGCTTTGAAGATATGTAACTTAACATTTTTTTCCACCTCCCTTTTCCCTACAACCGTGTTGCAGAGGTGGTAGTAGATTGAGTTTGCCTTCTTTATTCTGTTGGATATCTCCTGGTCTACCTTTCCATTCCTGATTATCACTGTTCCCAGGTAAGTGTAGTCGTCTACCATTTCCAATGCTTCACCCTTGCAAAATACTTCAACGTATTCTTGAAAAACTATTACTATTGAGTATTTTTTAAATATTCTATGCCTTCTAATTGTTTTTGAATATCTAAGGGGTCTTCTCTATTTTTAATTAATTTTTCAGTTCTTGTTTCTTTTTCATTATTTATTTTAGATCTTATTAATTTGTGTAGTAGTTCTTGGTCCTTATGATATTTTAATACGTACCGTTCAGCCAGGTCAATATTTTTATCTGATTCTAATCTAGAGGTTCCGAAGGTAATTTCGTTGGGTGTTAGTTTTACTTTATTGTTTAAAATATTATTGTGGGCTATTTCTGCTAATCTTAATTTTTGCTGCATTGAACATTTGTCTCTTTCTTTCCCTACTATTCTTAATAACTCATTTAAAGTAGAATGAACCCTGTTTGGTAATCCTAGCGAATTTGAATGACTAGCTGAAGTATAATGCAAGAGAATGTTGTTTTCTTCGCAAAATTGTCTAACTAAGTTATTCTTCATCTCAGTCCCTTGGGCTAACGATTTCTAACTATTTGTAACGGTGTCGGAAAATATGTCATGTAGTTAGTGCATTGCAGATATTAATTGCGTTCTTTGATTGTAAAGTTTGGGCAAATCAATGTTTCGAAAATGTGTCGACTGCTGTGAAAATTATTGCATTGTTGAAATTAAAAATATGAAATGAAATGAAAAATAAACTTTATTCTGGGACAGACTGTCCCCTAAGAATAATTAAAGTGCACAATAAAAGATACAATTGTCTGGCTGAGATTAGTTAAATCAGCACATCAGCAGTATAACTAAATTAGGAGAAAAAAGTAGAAATGAGAAATAAAAAATAAAAAATAAATAAAAATTAAAGGTCATAAAAAAAAGAAAAAATTAAAAATACATAAATAGATAGAAAATAAAAAAATAAAATAAATAAAAACAATCAACTGTAAATATTTTAGAACACTTATGTACATTTACATATTATTTACAATTTTGTGGAAGACTGAAAATCGAGGAGATGCATAAATAAAAGATGTTTAAAGGAAGTTAAGGATGAGGCTCTGCGAATATGAATAGGTAAGGAATTCCAAAAAGAGGTAGCACGGATAACGAAGGATTTTTCAAAGGAGGCAGTTCTATGTGAGGGGGTATATAGGTTGGAAGGTTGGGATCATGTATTCAGGTGGTGAATGGAGGAACGCAGAGTAAGTAGGTCTAGGATATAGGAAGGTTTATTGGTTTTTAATTACTGGAATAGGAAAGTGCCGAGGAAGTATTGCCGTCGAAAATCGGGGAAAAGCCACCCTAGCTCTTTGTACCCGTAAGATACGTGAGACCGTCTGCTGACCCCAAAGATAAATCTTATGAAACAATTCATTAGTCTCCTCAGTCGCATCTCTAGGGAGGATCCTTGAGGAACACCTCTTTCTAAAGGTAGTGAGGATGAGGGAGGTTTGTTGGGAATAACTGTTTGGAAACGGTGAGTCAAGAAGGAGCGAAACCAGTTTAAAGCACTGTTGGATAGGGAAAGGTTATGTAATTTGGAGAGGAGAATTGCATGATCAACGCAATCAAACGCTTTTGAAAAATCGAATAGGACAAGGATTGCTATTTGCTGTTGGTCCATGGAGGAATGAAGGTCTTGGGTTATCTTTAATAGGGCAGATTGAGTGGAGTATCCTGAACGGAAGCCTGATTGGAGGGGAGTGAGGAGATCTTTGTGCTCAAGATAGGTAGAGAGTTGTGAATGGACTAATCTTTCCAGTGGTTTTGACAGGTTTGACAGGAGGGAAATAGGCCTAAAATGGGAAGCTAAGGAGGGGGAGGGGTTTTTATTAAGCGGGCGCACAAGGATATTTTTCCAGGCAGAAGGAAAAGTGGAGTTTTGTAGGGAAAAGTTGTAAATGTGTAGAAGGGCGGGAAGAATGGCAGGAAGACTGAGTTTAATAATTTTTACCGGAATTTGATCAACACCATAATCATTGGTTTGGGATTTGAGTACGGAAGTGATTAGGTCATTGGGAAGAATGTGAAGAAAATAGAAGTTATCGGGATTGAATGGGGTTTGAGGAATGGGGTGTGTTGGGGGAAAGGGATTAATTTGTGGCTCGTTAGGAAGGGGGTTTGCGAAGAAATAGTTAAGTTCATCAGGAGAAATAGGGAAGTTGGTACAGGGAGTGGAGCCGGCAATAGAAAATTTTCTTAGGATTTTCCACTTAGACTTAGGTGAAATACTGTGCCTTGGCATGTCGCATTTAAGACTGAGCAAGGTTTCGGAGATGTTTGAAAGTGGAGTAATCCTCTGGAATTCGAGTTCGCTTGAAGCGCCTCCTAGCAGCGTCTCTTCTCTTCATCAATTCTCTAATTTCTGGGCTAATCCAGGGAGCGGGGGACCGTCGGAAAATGGATGTCTTAAGTGGTGCTAGGTGACTGAGGAGTGAAAGGAGATTTGAAGAGAGGCTTCAACCATCTCATCGATGGAGTTGGAAGAAAATACGGGCGCTAAGGAATAGGATAACGTGTCAATTAAAGGATCTATGCTTTCTGGAGTTAATGAGTCGAGATTTCGCCAGGAAATTTGCTTAGGGAAAAAGATGGGTATGGGAATGTTATAGGATATCTGAATGAGATCATGGTAAGACAGAAATGGCATTGGATTTTGGGAAGACGAGAGTAGATTCTTAGGTGAGTCAATGATTATGAGGTCTAGAAATGTATCCGTAAACTGTGTATGATGGGTCGGTTGAAAAGGAACAATGAATAGGTAAAGGGAGTAAATCAATTCTAGTAAATATGTCCTGTCAGGAGTGTCAGAAAGTGGATTAGTATTGAGGTCACCTGCTATGATTATGTTATTGTACAATGGTACGTATGTCAGGAAAGAGGATTCCAATGTTGGATCGAATTAAACTTGAGGAGGGCGGTATACTACAACGTAAAGGAGTAAGGATGAGTTAAAGGAGATTTCCGTAAATAAATATTCTATGTGTGGATAATCAGGAGAGGGTGATTCGTATAGGGTTTTAACTGTCATGCTATCATGAACGTACAAGCCGACCCCTCCACCTTTTCGGTCAGCACGCTCATAACGAATGAGAGTATATTCAGGTATGTTTACAGAGGAAGAAGGAATACTTGGTTTGAGCCAGATTTCTGATAAGGCAATTATATGGTAGGAATTATGGAGAAAGTGGTGAAGGAATTCATCATAATGAGCAATGAGGGATTGGAAGTTAACGTGGCAGGTTAAAGGGATATTAGTCATAAGAGGAGAGGGAAGAAAGTAAATTATAGAAAAAGCCCATAATGTACTGGGAAAGTAATTAAGGAAAAAGGAACATTTCGTTGTTTTACTTCTAAAAACAATAAAAATATAAATATCAAATATACATAGCCTTCTTTTAAGAATTCAAAAATTGAGAGCCATAAAAGAATTGATATAGCATAAAAAAGTATGTGAAATGTTATTGAATGAAAGATTTATATACAAGAGGAGGAATTGTTAATCAAAGAAATTATCATGTATGGGCTCTTGAAAATCCCAGAGCTATTAGAGAGAATAGGTTTCAGCATGAATTCGCTATTAACGTTTGGCTTGGAATTTGGAACGGATCACTGGTGGGACCATGTTTTTTACCTTGAAGATTGAATGGTATCACATTTACACCTTTTTTGGAGAACGAATGGATTTCTTCATTTCTTCGTATGGGAAACCTTGAAGCAGAAAGTTTATTCGGTGTCAATCAACTCATCTAGTAATGTATCCGTAAAATGGAGCAAGTATTTCTGGTTTTTCGGTGCCCTTGAAAAGGAAAATTCGGGACACAATGAATAGGTTAAGGGAGTAAATCAATTCTAGTAAGTATGTATCCCTGTCAGGAGAGTCAGAAAGCAGATTCAGTTAGTGTTGAGGTCACCTGCTATGATTATGCTATTGTACAATGGTAGGTATGTCAGGAAAGAGGATTCAAATGTTGGATCGAATTTAACTTGAGGAGGGCGGTAGACTACGACGTAAAGGAGTAAGGATGAGTTAAAGGAGATTTCTGTGAATATATATTCTATGTGTGGAGAATCAGGAGAGGGTGATTTTATAGGGTTTTAACTCTCATGCTATCATGAACGTACAAGCCGACCCCTCCACAAAAAATATCAATCATTAATTCCTGAAACGGTCTTTCAAGCGTAGGTGTAATCTGATATTTGGTTTTTAAGGTTTACGGTCATATTTGGTTATTTTGCATGTTTCACATTTATTAATATATTCTGCTATTTTATTTTGCATACCCGGAAAATAATATTCTTTTTTAAGTTTTTCAAACATTTCATTTATACCCCTATGTTTAGTCTTGCCTAAATGATAGTTATCTATTATTTCTATTTGTTCATTTGGGTTTTCGACGTCATTTACTATTTGTTTGTATTTTTTTAATTTAACCGATGGATATTGTGTTTTTACTATTTGTTGAATTGTTTTAAAATAGTCTTCATATAAATTTTCAGTTATTTCATTGGGTGATTTACATATTATTCCATAAGTTTTATTAGGTTCAAGTATGTGTTCTAACAATGGGGCGATATCTGAATTTCCGCAAATGTTCAATTCGTATCGACGTTTCCGAATGGTTTGGTAAAATTGATTTTAGTTTTCCCCTCTTTATTATTATTCTCTATGTTAACGCATTTTTCTGGTTCGAAAATTCGTACCTGTTCATTGCTTGATTATTGCGAGTGAATTGTCTCTAAATCTTCCTCTGATGGTGCCTGTAGATCTTCCATTATTGCTTCGTTTTCTGAATTGTTTTCGTCCGCAATATCTTGGTTCAGCAATTCTTCAACATCCATTTCTTCCTCATCACTGGTATAATTTATTTCGTCAATTCCTCTAGAAAGTGCGTCGGCTACGTAATTGGTTTTACCTTGGATATGCCTAACGTCGAATTCGAACTCTTGGAACTTCCATATCCATTTCATTATACGTGTGTCACCATTTTTCATTGAGAAGATCCACGTTAAGGGTTTATGATCAGTACATAAAAGAAATCTTGTGCCATATAAGCATTTTGTAAAACTCTGGAGAGTACAGCTCCGATGGCTTTATTACTAGCATCCGTGGTTAGTATAAATGGTTTTTCCCAATCTGGGTACTTTAAAATTGATGTATTGCTCATCATTTCTGTTAGGGTTTGACATGCCTCTTTTATCTCTTTTGTGCCATTTTGGTTTTTAAAGAATTTGAAATTGGTCTGGTTATTTTGGCATAGTTTTTGATAAATTTTCTATAATACCCGGTCATGCCGAGGAATTGTCTCGTCGTCTTTTCATTACGCGGAATAGGAAATTTTAAAATAGCTTCAATTTTTTTCTCATCTGTTTTTAATCCGTCCGGGGTTACGACGTAGCCTAAAAAGTTTAATTCGGTTTAAAAAAATTCAGTCTTGTCTAACTGTATTGAGAGGTTATGTTGTTTTAGGGCTTCAAATACTCTTTTTAAATCTTTTAAATGTTCTTCCTCATTTTTTGAATAAACTATTATATCTTCGATGCAAATCATTGAATTAGGAATATTTTGAATCATCATTGTCATTGCTCTCTGAAAAGTTGGAGGTGCATTACACAGGCCAAAAGGCATACGCAAAAATTCAAAATGTCCATTTTCAGTGGAGAACGCAGTTTTAGCTATTGATTGTTCGTCCATCTCAATTTGGTGAAACCCTGACGCGAGGTCTATGGTGGAAAATATTTTCGATCCCTTTAATCTGTTTAATAAGTCCTCAATGTTCGGTAGGGGAAATTTATCTTTTACGGTTGCGTGATTTAGTTTTTTATAGTCGATGACCATCCTTATTTTCTTTTGTCCCGACGCGTCTGATTTTTTTGATACGATCCAAAGTGGGGAATTATACGGTGATTTACTTGGCCTTATTATTTTACTTTTAATAATTTTTGCACTTCTTCGTTTAATTGTTTTTTAAATTGTTCCGGGTAACGGTAATTTCGCGTGTATATTGGATTTTCATTCGTCGTTATTATTTTATGTTTAATTAAGCCCGTTGATTTTAAATTTTCATCATCTCTTTTTAATACTTCGCCATGTTGGCTTATAATTTCAATTAGTTCCTCTTTTATTTCCGGTTTTATATGTTCATGTCGGATTAAGTTTTTTATTTCATTTTTATCGTCGATGAAAAATAAATCATTTTCTAATTTAAATATTCTTTTATTATATTTTAATTTATTTTTTCCCAAATCAATTATTAATTTTAATTTTCTCATAGCTTCATAACCTAATAAAACCTGAAATCTATTGCTAAACGGAAAGATTAGGAATTTAACTTTTTGATTGATTCCTATCAGGGGCTTTAGGTTGATTATCACGCTTTGTTACCCTTCCGCTCTCCCTGTAGGGATTTTTATCGAGAAGTCTTTCTTAATTATTTCTTAATAACGTGGAATGTGATCGGGGTGTATATAATTTTTTGTGGCACCCGTATCAATTAACCATTTTTTCCTAATTTATCCATTAAATTGGGCAAATCATTATTTAAATTTAAATCGTTTAACTCTATATTACGCGCTGTAGTTTGTTTTGGTCTATTTTCGGCGGTTTGTTTATTATTATGTAATTCATTACTTAAATTTGGTCTAAGTCCGGAGGTCTGGCTCGTGCTCGGGCCTGATTCTAAAAAATGGTTCTGTTTTTGTTCTAATAATTCGACTCTTTCTAATAACATTTTTATTTTTTTGTCTTTTTCCCCCTCTATTGCGTGCACTCTATTAGATACCGTTCTCATTGACACCGTATTTAAATCTATTTGAGGTTGTTGATTATTTTGTCTAAAATTTCTAGAGGGGGTTTTATTGAAAAATCGATGTTGCGATTGAGGATCCCACGGCTGATTATAAATTGGAGTTGGATATTCGATAGCTCGATGTTGTGGCCGGAAGTTGTGCTGATTATTATTGTTAAAGGTATCAAACCTTGGACTTTGTTCTTGCTGATACTGTTGCGGTCGGTAGTGTTGAGGATTATTATAAGATGTATATTGCTCATGATGATATTGATGGGGTCGGTAATTTTGGTGGTAGTCATAATGGTTATTAAAATTCGGTCCTTTAAAATATTATGGTTATTAAAATATTCTTTATTTTTATAATTATTTTCAAAATTTTTCTTTTTATAATTATTTTGGGCAGGGTTATTTTTATATTGTTTTTTGTCTCCGTAAAGTCTGTGTAGGATGTGAGCTGCACTATTTCTTAATATTTCCTCGAGGTCTTCTAACGAATCAAATTTAGTGTGGTAAATAAAATCAGTTAATGCCGGGTGTAGACTATGAACCGCGTGGTGTGTATTTGTATGGTATTTGTTTGTCATATCTGTACATTTCGTCTTGTTTGTCAAGTGTTACGTTGTCTGAATAATACGTGCGTATAAGTCACATCTTTTCTGGCCCAGGCGTTCTAAGAAATCGAGTGGGTTCTCATTATGATAAGCACGCGTATTTAGAATTTCCGAAATTAGTTGTTCACGAGTTCTTGTGTCGTGATATTTTCTTTTTAAGAATTTTATTATCTATTTGACGGTACTAAATTCCTTATCATAAACGGCGACTTTGGCTTTTCCTGTTAATTTGTTTAATATAGTTAAGACTAATTTAGCCTGATTATTAGTATTTTTATGCGTATTATCTTCTTTGCAATATAGATTATATAAAAATTCACTATTCCTAATAAAATCTACTAATTGTAACGGATTTCCGTCATATTCCGGGATTAGTGCTAAGTCGTGGTTTTTGATTTCTAATGCCATATTATTATCTCTATTAATTAACGTTGAGCCTGTTATTTTTAAGTTACTTATTTTTTCTTCCAACTTATTTATAAAAATAAATCCTAAATTAATATTCTTAATTATTATACTTATTACTAAATTATATTTAAATTACAAAAAAAATAAAATAAAATAAAATAAAATTAATAATACTTGTTTCTTGATACAACGATGTCTTCCCGATTTCTTCTCGATGTCTTCTTCCTTCAGCTCCTTCCCGTCGATTCTTTAGCAAGAGGTTGGAGGTACTTTTGGTTAAGGTATTGGAATACCAAAGTGCCCCCAAAGACTTGAAGATCTGCTGATGTATTCTGCTAATATTCAGCTCCCAATCTTCTCATGCCAATGGAAAGAGGTCTCGCTGTTCTGTACCTGTAGTAAGATAGAACTGCCGCGAAGTTACGTTTACACTTCCAAAAGTCCCTCCGTTCGGGAGCCAGCTAAATAAAAGTATCGCGGGTTGAAGTTTTTAAAAAGAAGCTTTATTGAGTGACATACATTGATACAGAAACAAGTACACAATTTATAACTTTATCACAAACTTAAAGGGCATAGCATCTGTACGTCTCAACGTACGATGGCAAAATGTCTCTTGAGGCTAGGTGGAGATGGCCTTTTATAGGGTTTTTTTGGTAGAGGGGATATCGTCCTTAATACCATTGAGGTGCACATAACTCCTCCCCCCGAGTTCCGAGGTCTCCGATGGAACAAATTTCTTATTGTAAATAAGTTAGATTCTATACAATTCAATAAATAAAAGGTTTGAACCTTATACATTTCTTAATACCTTTTACTTAAGTCATAACATTCTATGAACAAAAGGGAATGGACCTTATATTCTAAGTTTATACAAAAATAAAGGGATTAGACCTTGTTGTACGGCTCTTTATACTCTAGTGACTCCAATAAAAACAAAAGGATTAGACTTTGAGTTTCCTGTTTACTAAGTTAGGATTTATACATTTGAAAAATAAAAAGATTAAACTCTGTACTTGAATTAGATTTTATACAATATTAACTTTTCTAAAACAAAAGGATTAGACTTTGAATACTTCCTAATCTCTCGTTAGGATTCATACTATTTATAGTTTCACATAAATAAAAAGATTAAACTTTGTATGTCTAACACTAGAATAGGATTTTATATAATTGTCAATTTCCCATAAACAAAAGGATTAGACCTTGTCTATTTCTTAATATTAACAATAAGCTTAAACTATTTATAAAAATACAATAGGTTACTTACATGCTAAAGTATAAAAAGATAACAAGATATTTCTTAATACTAAACAAATAAAATAAGAGTCTTAGAATTAGTTTCTTCTATTGCAAATAATACTTCTAAATTCAAAATTACACAATTAAAACAATAATATTTTAAATCAAAATAATAATAATAATATTTCGGCAACTCCAAAAACAAGAATCATACAAATATATCTAGGAAATCTGTTGAAATTTAAGCCAGATTTCAAGAAATATTTAGAACAGTTTAAATACCGTTTGAAGAAAATATT
The DNA here is from genome assembly GCA_003667255.2 of Euschistus heros. NCBI lineage: Eukaryota > Metazoa > Arthropoda > Insecta > Hemiptera > Pentatomidae > Euschistus > Euschistus heros. The sequence continues at coordinate 63,170 of RCWM02001000.1, read as the reverse complement.
TAAAAGCTATTTATCCAATAGAAACTTGGTTTATGCTTTCAACACTTGGGCTTTACCTGTTTTGGCTTATTCCTTTGGAATTTAAAAATGGATTACAACAGATCTTTAGGCTTTAGATTGCTACGCAAGGGTCCAAATGGTGCTTTGCATAAAACGGCACCCCAAGTCCTCAGTGTCCAGATTGTATCTGCCCAGAAAGATTGGAGGACGCGGGCTTATTAGTCTTTTTAAAACATGCCGAGTTGAGGAAAACTGAATTCGCAACAATGTACTGTCTAGTGACTTGTCTTTACTATCTGTAATTGCGTAAGGTAATAATTATTCCCCTCTTAATTATTATTATAATTATTTGTAATTTGTAAAATTGTTTTACGGTTTATGAACTGAGTTGGGGGATAAGTCAAACCATCTTCAGCTAACACGGTTTTAACATATTTTTTAATTGCTCTTTATTGTTTACAAATAACTTCAGGTCATTCATGTACCAACTATGACTAATTGTGGTTGCTTCATCTGTAATGAAGAGTTTGTATCCTACTTTATCCCTTTGTAGAATCAGACTTAACGGAAAAAAACGCCATTAAAAACCATAATGGGCTAAGGCAACTATTATTATTATTATTATTAGATAATAAAATAATAAAACTTTTGCTAGAATCAGTATGGAATAAGATGGATTCTTAGTCTACGTGTATATGAAACTAATACATGTTCAACCTATTTTATTTACCTACATGTATCTATTTATAAAATCCATGATTGTAAGGATTACTTGAACTTCTGCTGGACTTCCCTCGTATGTTAGTCCTATTTCTCCTTTTTTTCCAACTATAAACTAAATTATTTTACTTTGCATTGAATGAATTAAGAGATTTAAAAATTCATGTTGAATTTTCATGTTGAGTTATACGATAGTGTATTTGCATACCTGTAACGTTTTATCAAACCATCGATTACAACCACTGTATCTTGGCCCATTTCCATGAATACAATGATTAATGGTAGATGTTGGGAAATTTTTTGTCTTGGGGGCTGATAATATATCCAAACAAACCAAGAAAAGCGATTCTTCAATCATTTTTATAGATTCATAATTGATTTGATCTGAAAACATTTTTACTTCTGTGTTTTATACACTATTTATTTTAAATTTTAAATAATTTTACGTACTTTTTTGTAATTCAGTATATGTATTATACCAGCTATCTCGACATTCGCTAGTTAATACTCCTACTGGAGGCCCTACAGTTGTATCATTCACAATTTCTTTTAGTTGTTCTAAAATTGCAGAATGATTTTGCCAAGCTAAGCCTTCTTTTACCGTTACTTTGTAAAAGTTATTTTGATAAGCAACAATTATATGATCTGATTTAGAATTAAAAACAAGGTAATCACATCTATCATGTGGTATTCTACATGTACCAAATATGTTCTTGTACTGACTCGTGTCTAGTGGCCAGTCACCAATGCTTTCCTGAGAAACTCTGTTTCTAAAAAAAGAAAAATTATATTTTATAAAATCGAACTGGAAATTAATTTTACAATAGTACAATATTTGAAGCAGATATGTACTCATCGACTAGTTTCTTGAACTGAAGAGCCCCCGCAGCTATTTTTGCCGCACATTCTAGAATAGCTTCTTCATTAAGGTATTCCTGAACTGGAAAACTTATTCCCGTTAAAGAACGTATTAGTTGATTTCTGTTGTCAAAGTAAGTATATTTTTGCCACCAATCTGTCAACTATTTAAAATTGGAATTATCATTACGTTTTAAGTCCCGCATTAAAATTTTAGAAATATATGCTCTATTTTGTTAAATGTTACACTTAATGGTGCTACCGATGGACAAAAGTATGGATGGAACTTATTAGAAACAATTGTTGGATTATAAAACATATCTAAAAAAATGTGGTATAGGATAAATTCTGAAGAGGGTGGTAATCTTTTCTTGTATCAAAAACTCTAAGTATTGGCGTTTGTCCTTTGTTTTTATGCAGAGCTGCTGATGGATAAAATGAACACATAATGGATAAAATTAACACATAAATTCATAATAAGTAGATGTAATAGTTAATAATCTAACAAATAATAAGTAAATGTATTGTTATTAAATAAATCTGAATATAGCATATGACACTGACTTCTGAAAAAATTTCCTATTAGTTGTACTTTAAAGACAGTTTTATGTCAGAAGGCGTCCAGAAGAATATAACAGCCTTGTAGAATTATTGAGAATCGAATGGGTATGGACTCAGCAACATGTGGTACATTAAGGCCATTTTAAATTAAATTTCTAAGTTAATGAGAATTCTCTGGGGTTTAATATGAATTTTTAATTTTAAGGAATAACACTTTCGTAGTTTCATGGAGTCTCAACTCTGCATTACCAAATGGACCTTGTTACAGTAATATATATGAGCTCTTTTTAATAATTTCGAAAGTTTCTATTAAGTGATGAATTAGTTGAATAAGACTAACTGTTTCTTGTTTTTTCAGGCTTATATAATTATTTCTATGATCTGTTTTGTTTACTTGTGAAGAAGACACGCTTCAGGTCAGTCCAAAGGATTAATATATTTTGATTGGTATTTATGCATTTATTGACTTTATTTTGTGCATTTTGGACAATATTAGTTCGCGTGTACCATTATTGAAAAAAAAGTGATATACTTAAAGGCATTTAGAAGAAGATTGTCAGGGATGCAGTCAAAGAAACACCACGTTAAAGAATTCCTTCTTTAACGTGGTGTTTCTTTAACTGCATCCCGGACAATCTTCTTCTCCATTCATCATCCAGTCAACTATACTTTTATCATTATGGATCGTAATCTTCTGGGCCAAGAACAAGAATCTAGAGTGGCTTTTAAAAAAGGTATCACCAAGAGAGAAATCCTTTTCCTGCTTCTGCTACTTCTCAGACTGCGCTTACGGTTTCAAGCTCTTCAACTACTTATTTTTCTTCTTCTTTGATTCAACCTAATATTGTAACTACCCATACTTCTTCGCATTTTCATCCTCCTTCTGAATCCAACATATCCTTCTCCCAGTTAAAATCTACATTTACCCATCATATTCCCCATTTTAACCTCCTTTGTCGTCTTCAAAAAGCTCTTGTTATGAAAATTGAACAAAGAATCTTTCTTCTCAAATGCCGCTCCCATTCTCTCTTTCCTAAATTTATTGATAACTCATTTCACACCTTCAAATTTCCAAACCTCTCTCCTCAAAGCTGGCATATTCTGCCTTTAAATTTAAAAAATCTTTATTAAACCTTAAAATACGCGAAATCATCCTTGATATACACAATATCAATAAAAAATATCATCCCTTACTCACATTTTAAGTTCTGATATTGATAATCATATAATGATCAGTTTAAATAAGTTCATAACCAATATTTTCCATGCTGTTAAAGCCCGAAAAAAACTCCAACTGATCAATAAATTTAAACAACTTTATGATATTTCTCTTCGCCATAAAGTTTATCCTAAAGGGGATGATAGCTGGGTTCAAAATATTTCTTCTTTTGAAATTCCCGCTCCTGTGTCCAATATTCTCAGTTTAGGTCCCAACTTTGTTACTCCCCAGTCAAAAGTTAGCCACATCCCTCAATTAATTAGTGACCTTGAATTTATTTATATATTAAAAAAAAAAAAAATCGTCATCGTCCTTCTTCTCACACACAGGTCGAAACGTTGGCACGTATTAAAGAATTCCTTCTTTAACGTGGTGTTTCTTTGACTGCATCCTTGACAATCTTCTTCTCCATTCATCATCCAGTCAACTATACTTTTATCATTAAAGGCATTTAATTTCATTAACGCCATTTACAGGCGTACAGATCTTTGGATCTGGAACAATATGTCGACAGCTCTAAATACGTCAAAAATTTCTCCCAATGTTTTGAAACCAATAAATCAAAAACCGAAAGAAATGGAACTAATCCAAAGAAATAATTACTCATAATTCAGTCTAACCTCAACGCAAATTAAATTACATTTCAATGCAAACGTCAGAACTGTTTTCAAAACGAGAAAATGCTATCATTTTACATACATTACAAGGAATAAATCAAAAAGAAGATTCTGGCCATAGACCGTCTAGTGTGCACATCGACTCTGTGTTTTAATGATATTTATTATAGTGGTCCAAAACAGGCTGAAATTTGTCTAGTGTCTGCTATTCGCGGAGGTGTTTCGAATTCTCGTTTGAGCATAGTAGAATTCGTTGAAAGGGGAACAGTAATTGATAATTAATTTAAGGTGAATATTGAAGAAAAGAGCTGGCGATAAGGAGGAAGAAAAGAAGAGGGGACAAGCTGCGTAACACTGGTGCACACGATAACAATTGGAGGTAGGAAACTAACTCTCATCAATCAACTAACCTACATATAACCCGTATCTACTTATAACCCTCATCTAAAATGAATAATCCTGAAGATACTCAGCAAACTGCATTCCTTAAACTCATTGAAAAACTAGACTCAATTTTTATAGACATCAAAGCAATATAAAAAGAGCAAATAGACTTTAAAGAATCTGTTAATAAGTGTCATGAAGAGATGATGAAAGAAATAAAAGCCCTTAAAACAGAAAATAAACAAATAATGAAAACTCTTAACTTCTTGAAATCCGAAAACACAAAACTAAATACCGAGTTAAAATCGATTAAATCTAGCATGATTGAAAACACCCAGATTATTAAATCTGGGTAAAACACAGTACGAATATGTAATATACCACTAACAGAAAAAGAAGATCTACAAGAAATTATTAGAAAAATAGGAACTTAAATCAACTATACATTTACAGAAAATCAATTGGAATACTGTTATCGTAATAGACAAGTAAATCATAAATTTCCCCCACCAATAATCTTGAAATTTGCTAGCAATAAAGACAAAGTCAACTTTATTTCACACTATTATTCAACTTTATTAGACATAGAAAAGTCTTGAAAAAAATAAGAAGTACTCAAATAGATACAAATTTTCCAGATTCACAAATATTTATTTCAAAATCTATGTCACCTGAAAATTACGAAATATTTAAAGAAGCCAAAAAATTAAAAGACAAGGGTCTTTTTAACTATATCCGGTTTCGTAATAATAAAATTCTAATTAGACAAAAAGAAGGTTCACAAGCTATTCAAATCAAATCAAAGGAAGAAATACAATCAATACTATCGAAGAATCAAGAGTATATTGAAGACGAGATATCTGAAGGTGAAGACGGAGTCGACCTTGACACTGACACATCCAATCTAAGTGCAACAACCCAAAACAAAAGAGATAAGAAGAGAAGGCGCAAAGCGGGAACTACACCAAAAATTCAGCATTTTTTTCGTGCCAAAATCAAATCAACAGAATAAAAGTGAGTGTTTACAAGCAAAGAAAAATTATATAGGAAAATTTAAAATTGTTTATTGGAATATAAATGGATATAATGATATTACATATTTTAATAATCAACAGAAAAAGTGGCTGTTTAATTTTGAAATAATAAATCTTTCTGAGACTTGGTGTACCAATATTCCTGAAATGGAAAATATGATTAAATAAGAATATTTTATTTTATATTCAAAAGCAATAAAAGAAAAGTCAAAGGGTCGAGCGAGTGGTGGACTTTTAACTCTTGTAAAAAAAAAATTATAAATACCAGGTAATAAATATTTGCGAATATTGGATTATGTTTAGGATTAGGTTGAATAATAGTAAAAGTGCCATTATAGGAAATATTTTTTTAAAGCCGGGAATAGATATTAAATATATATTAAACAACTTACAAGAACTTATTAATAACTTAAATCTTTGGCATGAGGGCGATATAATTCTCGGTGGGGATCTAAATACTCGTATAAGCAACTTAGATGCCGGAAACAACGATATTTTTGTAGGATCTAACCTTTATTTGAATCGAAAATCACAAGATAGAGTAATTATTACCCGAAGTAAAAATATATTAGAATTTATAGAGGAAAATGACTTGTATATAATTAATGGTAAAACTATGTCTGATATAGAAGGTAATTTCACTTATTTAAGCCCTTCAGGATCAAGTGTTATTGGCCTAATCCTTACTAACTCATTGGCTATTCATAGTATACTTGATATGTTTATTTCAGATCAACTACTATTTATCTGATCATCTCCCGTGCGTCCTAATAACCGATTATATCCAGCACAATCCTAATCAGAGAAAAAGAGTCAACCTAAGTAAACAAATTATTAGATGGAATCCCCTAACCTATGAACTTTTTAAAACAGAATTTACCAATTTAACATTTTCTAAGGAAAATACTATTGATGAAATATATTTACAATTAGAAGAAAAAATGAAAAATGAAATTAATTATGCAGGAATGATAGAGACCTTAAACCCCCAACATAATTACAATAATAACAATAATAAGCAACCATGGTATAGTAACCAGTGCTTTGAAGCAAAAAAACAATTGAACAAATCATATAAAAAATTTCAAAAAAGACAAACAAATATAACCCTGGAGGAATTTCTTGCTGAAAGAAGAAAATACAGGCAAATTCTAAAAAACTGTAAAGAGACATATTTTAATACGCTCTTTAACGATATAAGAAATGCAAAAAACTCAAAAGACTTTTGGGACATAATGAACAAACACAGGAAGGGGAACGTATACATAAAAACTCCGTTAACAGTGGAAGATTGGAATAACTACTTGCAAGAACTATAATTACCCACGGATTCATCTGATGGATTTAATACACTCGATGTACTACATCCACATTTTTATTTTCCTATTTCTACTCATGAGCTGAAAAGAAGCTTCAAGTCATGTAAACCTAATAAAACGCCAGGCTTAGACAATATTTAGAACGAGTTTTGGATCAACATTCCAGAACGAGGGATAAATTATATTTTAAAAATGTTTAATAAAATTTTAGAAATAGAAACACTGCCAAAATCTTGGGGGGAAATTCTGACGTATTTGATTCCAAAGATCAAACACCCAGCTATTCCAGACGACTTTCGTCCCATTTCAATGCTCAAAACAATCACAAAAATATTTACTAATATATTAAACAATAGAATTGGATAGAATTTTGTAACCCACTAGTAGAAACCCAAAATGGTTTTCGAAAAGGAAGAGGTTGTGTAGACAGTATTTTCTCACTCTTAGCTTTGATTCAAATCCACATTCAAAAACCTAAACGAAAATTATATGCAATCACAGTAGACTTCAAAAAAGCCTTTGATTCTATCAATCAAGAAATACTTTGGGATAATAAACTTTAAAAATTTGGGTTAAGCCGGAAAATAATAAGAATAATAGGGGACTTATATAAAAAATCCAATATGAGATATAAAATAAATGAAAATACTACGGACAGCTTCCCAATTATCAAAGGAGACCCGATGTCACCAGCCTGCTTTGCTATCTATATAAATGATCTAGAAAACTACTTAACATCACAGAACTGTAATCCAGTATCTATAGACGGCAAAAATAATATCAACGCAATCTTATTTGCCGACGACCTAATTCTGTTTTCAGATACCAAACGGGAAACCCAAAATAAATTAGACGCATTACAAAAATATTGTTTCCATAACAAATTATCAGTAAACCATAAAAAAACAAAAATTATCATTTTCAGTAAAGGAGGAAAAAAATCAAACAAAGATGTGTTTTTCTACAATAATGAAATAATAGAGGTGGTAAACTCTCATAAATATCTAGGAGTCATTATTTCTAGATCAGGATTATTCCATCTTCAAGCTAAATCTGTCACTACCAGAGCTAAAGCAGCAAATAATAACACAAGGGCAATATTTTCAAGTCTAAAGAGTTCTCCCTGGGAGGCAAAGATCAGGTTGTTTCAAAGCCTAGTGGAATCACAAATATTGTACACCAGTGAGGTATGGGCATTAAGGTATTTAGAGGTAGTAGAAAAAGTACAATCGAACTTCTTAAAATGTTTATTGCATTTGCCTTTCAATATTCCAAGACATTACGTACGACTCGAAACAGGTCACGTGAAAATAAGTTTAAAAATATTTAAATGTCTTATAAAATGGTGGATTAATATCCTAAACATGCCAGCTAATAGAATCCCCCGTATCCTATACAATAAATTATATGAACTTCATATTGCACATCCTCAAGAAATAAAAGATAACTGGATTGGCCAACTAAAAAATTTACTACTTATATCAAACAATAGTTATTTATGGAAAAATCAGGATCCTGTCCTAATAAAGAAGAATTTAGGAAAAGCGGTTGGAGAATATAAAAACATGTTAATAGCTCATGATTTAGAAAGGGTAAACAATTCTACCTTTAATCCCTACTATAAGGAAATAAAACCCACACATATTACTGGTGCCAAATACATCTTTTTAAATGCCCCATTTTACAAAATAAGAATAATATCACAACTCAGGCTTGCCTCAGATAAAAAAATACAAATTTATTATAAAAATAATATCTAAAAAATTGACTCCGAAACCATATGCAACTTATGTAATCAAAATGAAAAAGAAAGCATAAATCATATTCTATTCAACTGCCCCATACCTAATATTCAGGCGGATTTTTTAAATTAATAATAAAATAAAAAACGCCCCCCATAATATAGCCACGATTTTAACAATTGATGATGAACAAAAAATTAACGAATTATATAATTTCATTGCAAATGTTATTAAACTTAGAACATTCCTTTTGAACGAATAATAACATAACAACCAAGAAGATTAGTAACAATAATAAGATGTAATTTTTTTGTTTTTATTTTAGTTTCGATTTGTTGTTATAATTCAAATTGTTTACTTGTACATAATAAAATCACTAAATTAATTAGGAAATAATGTTATATCATAAAATATTGTTAATTAAGATTTTGTCGTATATGTCTAAAATCAAATGGATCTATATTTTATTTTCTTGTAAATATGTAACTATACATGTGTATTTTGCTGTATAAATTTAACTAGATTGGCCAAGCTCTATTGTAACAAGCGTAACGCTTATTCAATAAATAATTTCATTCATTCATAATTTCATTCGTATAAATCAAAAAGAATATGCACTTAAATTTCAGACTTAACAGGCCCAAAATTCATTAGATACACCACCAGAATATCCAATTCAAGGTTTTGTATTCATTTTAGCAATATGGAAGCAGTCGATAACCTTCTTAAGAAAAACCATGGAGTTATAGACAAGTGGATGGGGCTTACCTCTCAATAGCCAGGGCAGGCAGCCATTTTGGTGTGAACCGTATTATCAGTATATTAACCTCTTATCAGTTCAAATTTTGGCTTCCTATGCTTTATACTGCTGTAATTTTATTTTAGTGATTTATTTACTTTAGTGATTTACTTATTTTATTTATTACGAACCCTTTCAATTGCCCTAGACTATATCGACTGCAAGTCGCCAGTTGGGCATAGTGGGCGTGGCCGGTTATGTTTTGGTCTCGCCCCTTACGGAACAATATATGGGAAGGGCATCTCCATAGTACTATAACTGCATGAGAAACACCAATCAATAACCATCGACAACAAAAAAATAGTTATAAAACGTCTAGTTAACCTGGCCACACGTATAATAATTGCTAATGCTTGCGCCCATCCATACCACACCAAGCAATAGAAAATGAACTTAGAAACCTAGGTATGAAATTAGTCTGTCCCATGCATTTTCTAAGAGCTGGTTACCAAGACCCAAAGCTGGCGCACGTTTCAAGTTTGAGACAGAAAGTGTACATTCCACCCGAAGATTTGAATAAACATCCAACGTCTTTACTAATAAGACATGACAATGTACCATACCGAGTGTATTTGCAGCTAAGACACTGTCACTTGTTTTATTTGTAAGCAGCCGGGTCACATATCTACAGATTGCCCTGATTGCTATAATGAAAAAAATATTCAGGAGGAAACTAATGGGAAAGAAAATTTATTAATATATTTTGAACAAGATATTAAAAATAATAGTGAAACGATAACCAATCGTTCAATATTAGACACGCCGAATCATATGGTCAATAACGTTCCACCGACCTCAGTCGGTTGTCATGGAGACCCTTTTAAGATAGGGTCAAAAGAAGACAGCAACAGAATAGAGCCAGTCAACCAAGTACCAGGTAACCATGGTGAAGAATCAAATAACGATGACTATATCACAAATAGCTCCACTGCCGAATCAGCTGTTAATTCGAGCAATTATTTAGTAGCGTTTATCCCCAAAAATCTTTTTTTGTTTATAGAAATTTTATTGAGTAATTATTACAATCTGCCACAAATGTGGGCAATAAGTAATATAGATGGCATATGATTACATTCACACATTATGTAAAAAGAGAAAAAAAAAATTAGATATATAAAATAAAATAAACGGAAAGAACTTCCTATACATGAACAATATACATAAAAATAAAATGAAATACTAAAATAAAAAAATAAAACATTGAGTAAATAAAAATGAATAAATAGTAATAATAAAAAATAAAACAAAATTAAATTATTTTGTTAAAAACACAATCGTACTTTATTTACAATACACACTCATCCTAGGGACCCCCAGCCAGACACCTCCCTCCAATTATGGAGGGAAAAGCCAGGCATAGAGAGATCTTCTCTCTCAGCTGCGTCACTGATGTAAAAAACCCAGTGGAGGCTGAGTAAGAGCGTTATAGTACATTCACGCCGGACATGAGTAGAGAAGCTGGCCATTGCCAGAACTCATAATAAATAAATTTTACAAAAGATATCGGGGCCACTGCCGTTTTAGTCTGCGAGGTGGGTTATCAGGATGGGGTGGAGCTGGATAAAGATTGAGCCAGAGGGTTAGGATCACAGAATACGAAGAGTAGAAGCGGCAATGCAAGGAAAGAGTAGCACAAACTACCCCCCACTCCAGCCGCCCCACAGTGGGACGAGCCAACGTAATTTGTTGGACATTGGTTGAAAATAAAAATATTTATTTATGGCTTGAATCATTAATAAAGTGTTTGCTATGGTCATTTTCGATAAACAACAGTATGTTAAACATAATTTTATTACGCACTAACAGTGCAAAAGATCGATAAACTAGGTTTGTTTGAAAGGTTCTCGCAAATTTCCCGTTTTGTTAAATTGCATTAGAAATTGTGTACACGTCCGATGTAAATTTTTTGTTGTTCACAGCTTTAAGCATGATATCACGATTGGCTATAAAACATTTTTCTGTGAAAATAATAATTACAAAAAATAAAAATAATAAATTTATTAAAATTTTTAAATTTCAAGAAAAAAATTGATTTAAACTTGTTTAGGTCGAAATCCATTTTAATTCATAATATCAATACTGAAAAGTAAGACGAGCCTATGTAATTCGTTGAACATACAAAACAAAAATTTATATTTGTAGCTTGAATCACTTATTAAATGTTTGCTGTGGTCATTGTCGATAAAGAACAGTACGTTAAATATAATTTTATTGCGTACAAACAGGACATCAACATCGATATACTATGTTTGAAAGGTTCTCGCAAATTTCCCATTTGTTAAATTGTATTAGAAATTGTTTACACATCCGATGTAAATTTTTTGCTGTTCACAGTTTTTAGTATGATAAAACAATTGGCAATAAAAAGTTTTCAAAAAATTAATGTATTTAAATTTGAAAATTTCAACAAAAAAGTGATTTTTGAAAACTGTTTACACTTGTTTAAGTCGAAACCCATTTTAATTTAAAATATTGATTATAAAGAGTAACTCAAGATCGAAATGGTCTGCGACCACTTGCGACCTTGGAGAATATTTGGATTTACTTTGATTATTCAAATTTAGTTAGAAACAACAACATAGTAACAGGCAACAAACAATTTTTCTTTTTTTTGTTGGCCACTGTAATTCAACTTGTACAAAAAAGTGGTCCAAATTGCTACAACAAATGGACTTCACAAATGTTATCCACAGGTATTCACCAATAAAAATGCTTAAAATTGATATCGGAATAGGCCTGAATGCTGACACTGACACGACGAATTTGAACGAATGGATTCAACGATAAAATTTCGATAACCACAGTGTAGAAGCCTGTGGGCTATAATTGATTACTTCTATTAAATAACTAAATAGTTCCGTTTTCGGTTGAGGACAATATTTAAAATAATTATTACATTATCAGCTTTGCTGACAAACCGCGAATTGTTTAATTTTTTAGAAAATCCGATCGACGAAAAAGGCATTAAACACGTATAACTCACATAACGGTAAACTGATTGATTTGCAGATTTTTAAATTCGATAGAGCACATCAAAAATCATAGAAAATAATATCCCTTGAATCAAAACACGAAAAAATGAAAATTAGATTTTTTTAGACACACTATTGGTTAACAGAGCAAAGTCCTGAAATAATGGGAAAAAACTGACTTCAGATTCGAATTCTACATCTTTGAAAACACCCTTGTAAAATTTGAAGTCGATGCAATAATTTTTAGAGGCTCAAAATGCGATGTCCAGAAAAAAACATTGTTTCGTCCCACTGTGCGCCCCCTCGGTACATGACGGCCTCGCTGTTGTCCACGCTCTGTTAATCTTTTGATTGTTTTGAAGAGGTTTTACAGTTACTAGTGAAATGCCGTGTTGTGTAGCTTTTGGTTGCAGTACCAAAGCCCAAAATAAGAAGGCTATTCCTCCAATTACTTTCAATTTGTAAGTAAAATTTTCTTAAAACTCTAATTAAGTTCTTTATTTTTTTTGAGCTATCTAACGAAATACAGTAGATTCATCCTAAAAAAATTATTTTCTTCAGATTGGAACGATTCCCTATTTTCAAGTGTATGACTAAATAAACTTCACAACGTTAGTAATACAAAGTAAAAAACTAACGTAAAAGTTTTAGTAATTAAAACGTTAGTAAACGAGATAGGAGTTACTAAGAGGATACATTAAATGCACTGATGATGAGCCGAATGATTTGAAAACGGTTTGTGGCAAACAAAAGTATTTTTCTTTATTTGTTAGTAATACACTTGAAAAAAGAATTCATCCGGAAATATTGGACGGAAAGATAATTACAAAGAAAAAATATCAAACCTCTGTCTTCATTTGATTAGTCTGTGTTTGCATAGCGCATTGCTCGGAAGATTGAAGATTACTGTAGTTAAACCATAACTTTAAATATGCTTTATATTGTATAATAATATCATATTTTATTTTTGTCCATAGGTTTCCCCTCGGATAAAGATGAACGAGTTAAATGGGTTAGTGCCGTCAGACGAGAGAACTGGAACCCAACAAAAAACAGTTGCTTATATTCAAAGCATTTTAAGGAAACCGACTTCTCCTTTCCTCACAAAATTGAAAAAAGACGTAGTCCCATCAGTATTTGACGGATTTCCCGACCATTTGAGACCAAAAGATAAACATGTTCGTGAATTTTTGTTATATAATATATAGGTTTTATCTGTTTTAACGGTTTTTTATTTATTTATTTATTACATAAATAGACATAGTTGTCCTACAACAATCACCAAATATCCTGACAAGAAAAAATTGAAGACAATGTTGGCAAATGCTAGAAACGACGTAACAAATTACAAAAACAGCTTGAAAGTACTTCAGCTGAATTGAACTCTGCTCAAAATACCCTCCACTCCACCCAAAGTATTGTAAGCGAAAAAAAAAAAAAGAAATTGATAAAGTTGAGACGACAGGTTGAAAAAGATAAATTGTCAACTGAAAACTATTATTGCTGAGCTGAAGAAAAAAGATCTAGTTGCCGATTAATATGCGGATATGCTCGGAAACATATTACAAACTACCTCAACTCTCTTTAAACGACAAGTCTCGAAATCAAATAACACCAAACTTTCGAAGATTTACGATGAGATTGAATTACGTTTTCAATTACTAAAATAAATGGATTGATTGCTGCGTAGAATCGCGGTGCATTAGTTTTGCCAGGAAACGACGTGGTCGAAGTTTACCTATTTTGTGAACAAATTTTTCGCGCTAAAGAAAAATAGAAAAATGTGTTAGCTTCAATAGAATCCTGGATCTCTCATTAGCTAAAAAAATGTATCGGAAAACAATTTTTTTCTTGATGCGATCATTTTTTGGTCGACGAATCTCACTACTCACTACTAATTAGATCGATAGGAGTTTAGTACTTTCGAACTAGAATTTTCCATCATGTAAAAAAAATTAATGAAGATCTTCACATGAAAAAAATTAGAAGTACTAATAATAAGCATATTGTTTTTAGTGGCCAATAATTACTGTTCGTGTTATTTTAACTTGCCAACTTGCCAGTCATTTTTTTGTTGTTATGTCAGTCATGTTGTTGTTGTAATGTTAGCTTGGCAATGAATAAAATAATTTTAAATATATTTTATAATTTGATTTTCATGGCTATGGTTTATTTATATGGTTATTTCCAACTATCAAGAAACGACAGTAGTTATGCGAAAGTGTAGAACGCTTCTAAGTGCAGACGCTTCTAGTCCTTTATGTGTTCTGTGGTTAGGATGAAAGGAAAGGTTGCGATGGAATTTCGAAAATTTAAGAGGTATGAGGTCGAGGATGTGGGGTATATTGAGATAGTTATGTAGGGTTTTGTTGGAAACAAAGTAAGGAGCATTTACTATAGTTCGGAGGATTTTGGATTGGAAGGATTGAATGCGATTGATATTCGGCTTTATTGCTGTCCCCCACAGTTCAAGTCCATAAGTCCAAATGGGTTTAATGATGGTTTTGTATAGAAGTTTATTTTTAATGTAAAGCTGAGATGTCCTATTTAGTAGTCTATAAAATTGGCTGAAGAGTCTGTTAAGTTCTTGCCTTTTGAGTCGAGTATGTGGGTTCCATGTAAGTCTTTTGTCTAGGTAGAAACCAAGATACCGAACTGTATCAGCTTTAGGTAGTGGAATACCATTGAAATAGATAAGAGGACTGGATTTGCGGCGAAGGGTAAAGATAACGTTGGTGCATTTAGATTCATTTACATTGATACGCCAGACATTGCGTAGTAAATGACCAGCATTGACCAGTCTTCAATCAGGGATAAGTGGGATTGGAGATTATAGGATGCTATAAAAGGATCTGGATGGGATGGAAGGATTGCAGTATCATCATCAAATATTGCTAGGAAAGTATCAGGAGTAGTTGGGATATCTGCAGCATAGAGGATATATAGAACTGGACCGAGAACGCTATCTTGTGGAACACCAGCCTCTATTGAGTAGCAGTTTGAGTATTCCATTCCGCAGCGAACTCGAAAGGAACGGTTAGAGAGGTAGGATTGAAGAACTAGGAATAGTGATTGAGGTAAACGGGTTTTGAGTTTGAAAAGCAAACCGTCATGCCATCCTAAAAATCTAAAAATAACGTTTGAAAAAACAATATCGAAAATTTGTGTACAATTATAACACAATTAGGTTATTTCTGTTTTTTTTTTTTGGCTTGAGCATATGTAAGGGATGCGGCTTGTTCCATTCGAAAGATGATGACGTCCTGCCAAACGCCAATGTGAATTCGTTAGAGGTATTTTTAAGTAAATCCCTAAACACATGAATTCGCTATTAGTATAGTCACCTTTGTTTTCAGGCCGATTTTCACGGTTTGCTTCATGTTGTACTCTGAGGCCTAAAAAAGCTAAAATTTCCCACAAATCTAGTTACTGTTTTTATCAGTATACAAACAAATCTAGAACAAACCTGTTTTTGAGATATCCTGTGAAAAGACAGATTTTTATTGTTATCTGTTAAATTCAAATGTTATCTCAATTACAAACTTACTTCCTCTTAAAAGAAAAGAAACACAAACCATGGCCAAACTAAAAACACTATTTTGACTCTAGGTTTTCTAAAACGTAAGAATCAGGTGAAAACTCCATACTGGATTATTGGGGGAAAGCAATACTTTTATTACCTTCAGCATAGGTGGGAGAGTAAAGTAAAAATTCACATGATGAAGTAGGCACGTTAATTGGTAGAAACTCGCTTTATTATAACATTATAACAATATGTTTATTATCCACTCTATAAGAAATTTTATATTATATTATACGAGGCGTCCATTTGCAAATCGTAGCAAAACCGGATTTCTAAATTTTTCACAAGAAACCATAAACCATAGCAATATGATGCCCAATTGATATGAATGTAATTTTTCTTGTATAATTAGCAGAAAAATAGATGGTTTTAGTTGGACAAGCGTAATAAGGGCCCCTGTTGACCAGTTTTTTTAAAAATTGGTTTTTCTTCTGTACTTACTCCGTTTTGCATCAGTTTTGGGGACTCACTCCGTTTTGCAACAGTTTGAGACTTACTCCTTTTTGATAATGAAATAAACACAGGTTTTGAGTTAATTTATAGAATTGAAATGGTGGATTAAAAAGATGATGTTACGTTCAAATATGTTATTTATTAGCTTGGTGAACAATAAAAACGAATAATAAAGTAATAAACGATATACATACATGGACTAGTCAATGTAATCATAATACACATTTTCCTAAACAAATTATTATTCTTCCTCATCTTACTTCTAGACAGACTTTTAGTAAAAGAACTTTAAAAGTAGTTAAAAACAATTTATCATTAAAAAATATTTGTATACATAAATGCGATTATTTTTTTAGTGTACCATATTGAGGATCAAAATAAAAACAAAAAAGTATTTAG
Organism: Euschistus heros; assembly: GCA_003667255.2. NCBI lineage: Eukaryota > Metazoa > Arthropoda > Insecta > Hemiptera > Pentatomidae > Euschistus > Euschistus heros. The sequence goes on along the minus strand of RCWM02001000.1, from coordinate 46,510 downwards.
TCAGGGAGCCGAGGGCACTAAACCTGCCATGATAGGTCTTCCAAAGCTCACACATATAATCCGTCATGTTATTCATAGAAGAACAATCTGCCAGGGCTGGCACAGGTTAACGTCTAAAAAAAAAATAATAAAAATTTTTTTTGAGGTTTCTTTCATAATGTCTCCCGAATTCTGACTGTTCCTCGAAATAGGGGAGGGTAGGGCTATACGAAAATGCAGTGCTGCCATTCCCCCTGGCGGGTCTTATCAATTCCTACCGGGAAAGAAGTGACAGCTCGCAACCAGGTTTCTATCATCATCGGCCTCCTCGAAAAACCAAAGCTTACCTGAAAGATCATTAATTTTTGTGCAAGAAAAACTACTGCTGCCATTTCCAAAAAGTGGTGAACATGGCGGCAGCAGCATTTGAAAGTCACCCTCTAGCCCTGTCAATAAACATATTTCTAGAGTGCATGAAATATGCGATAATTTTTTACTTCATAGTTTCGTTAGGAGTTGTTGAAAGGTAAACATACTGAAAGTCCGCGCCTCTAGGGGGTGAGCTTACGGTGGGGGGAGGGAAGAAGGTCCAATTTTCGGGGTTTTCGATTATATCTCGAAAACGGTGGACTCTAGAAACATATGTTTCAAATAAAAATAAAAGATAATTAAATTTCCTTTAAATTTGGTTCTATACATATTTGTCGAACTTCCAACGGTTTCCTAACTTCCCTATACGTTATTGAAAATTGGTAATTTTCGAGAAAAAAAAATGTAATGTTTACCTCACTTTTTTGTCAAACATTTGATTCTATTGGCTTCCACGATCGATTCTCAGGAAAAATGTCAGAATCAATGTTGCAGAACATTAAATTTTCTTAAATTTCATACATATGTTTCTTCCACTTTAACCAAATGTTTGACAAAAAGTGAGGTAAAAATTATTTTTGTATAGAAAATTATCGATTTTCAATAACGTATGTCTCGGAAACCGTTGGAAGTTCGATAAGTATGCATAGAAACAATTTGATAGGAAATTTAATTAACTTTAATTGTGATATGTAACATATTTTTCTTAAGTCCACTGTTTTCTAGATATAATCGAATAACCCAAAAATGGGACATTCTCCCCTCCCCCCACCGTAATATCACCCCCTAGGGGCAGGGACATTTAGTATGTTTCTTTCTAACTACTCCTAACGATGCTGTGAAGTCAAAAATTATCTCATACTCTACACCCCTCATTTTAGCACTCTAAAAGAGGGATCGCACTTTCCGCACACCTTAATCGGTACTCTTTTGGCTATAACTCCGAAACTAATAGTTCAATCCAAAATTTATTTTTATATCTAAAAGCTGGTTAAATTAATAATAAAAACCTATATATTAAATTTTGATTAAAACCCGTAAAATACTCATACCAGCTCGCTAAAAACCGCTTACTGTTTTGAAATCAATTTTTCACTGTGACTGCAAAAATATTTGTCCGATATGGAATTTCTTTTTTTAAGCTAAAATCTTGTTAAATTTACTATCAGGTCTTATATATGAATTTTAATTATTTTAAATTTTGGGTTGGGTGTATTACGAGTTTTAATCAAAATTTCATAAATAAATCCTGATAGTAAATTTAACCCGAGTTTTAGCCAAAAGAGTACCGATTAAGGTGTGCGGAAAGTGCGATCCCAGTTTAAGAGTGCTAAAATGAGGGGTGCAGAGTATGAGATAATTTTTGACTTCACAGCATCGTTAGTAGTTAAAAAGAAATATACTAAATGTCCCTGCCCTTAAGGGGTGATATTACGGTGAGAGGAGGGGAGGATGTCACATTTTTGGGTTATTCGATTATTTCTCGAAAATGGTAGACTCTTAACATATGTTTCAAATTAAAACCAAAGACAATTAAATTTCCTATAAAGGAGTGGGGAAATTCATTCAAATGTTTTCACGAGTTCACGAACAACACCTAGGGCCTAAAGCTACGTTCTCACGGTGCAAAAAGACGAAAGCGTGGCACGCCTTCGTTTTCTCGGTCGTGGTGCTTGCCTGGAGTGGGGGAGAAGAGTGAACTAGCCGAGAGTCGTGGACTGTTCACACGACCACGATTCGGTTTGCCCCTTGAAACCTACCATGGAGGAGATTATCGTGGAATGTGTGCAGTTTTGAGTTCAATTTTTATTGATATGTAGGCAAAAAGATTGAGAGAGTCACGTGGACAAAAAAAACGGAAGAAAAAGCGTTGTTGGGCCAGAAACTGAAAACTTAAGGACAACAATGGCAGAATATCCTTCCACCATATTAAAATCGTTAAATATTTAAAATATTTTGAAACAGTATCCTTAAGGACAACAATGGCTGCATTCCCTTCGGATGACTTAAAAACCGTTAAAAATTTTTATATTAATAAAACACTATTCTTATAAGTACAACAATGGCGGAATATCGTTCGGATCCTGGAATATTTCAACATATTATCCATTTTTGTTCTAAATAAACCACTTGTTAACTCTCTCGACTGGCGTGGTCCACGCCTGAAAATCAAACATGTTTGATACCAAGCGTGAGCAGTCGTGGACTCTCTTGTCTCTAGATGACGTCAGAGGCAAACTCACGCCACCTCGTTCAGACGGATGATATTCCACGAATGCGTGGATCACGTTAGCGTGCCACGCCCCGTGAAAACGTAGCTTAAAAGACATGCTTGCTGAAGCAAAGGAACACATAACTGACAGACGATCCAAATTAAGGAGTAAGTAGAGAAATATAAATATAAAGAAGTGACATTTATACAAAATTTAAAAGTTAACATCATTTTTGAGGGAGGGGCTGAATTGTGGGGGACAAAAAAGCAACCGAAAATCAAACTTATTCAATCCTTCCAATCCATAGTCCTTCGTACTATTGTAAATGCTCCATATTATGTCTTCAACAAAACCCCACATAATGATCACAATATGCCTTTAATCCTTGACCTGATACCCCTTGAATTATTCAAATTCCATCAAAACCTTTCCTACCTACCATCCCAATCCTCTGGCCCGTTCATTATCCAGTTCCACGCATCCTTATAACTCATCTTGCAGATTAAAACGGCAATGACCCCACGACTTATTGCAAATATTAATTATTGGAGTCTGGCATAGCGCTCCACTGGATTATGCTAGTGACGCAGCTGAGATAACAGTACTGTGAACTCGGTGAACCCTCCTAATTAGGGGATAGGCTTGGATGATTGTATTAATGTGTTTTCTTTTCTTCCTTAACTTTTATTTATTAGTTTTATCGATTATTTCCTATTTTATATTATCATTTATTATATTATATTTTATTTTATTTCTTGAATATTAAGGGGCTCTTTAATTTCATTTTCGTACTTTATTTTATACCATTGTACCTATTGTATTATTATTATAATATTGTATGAATGAGTTCTTCTCATCCATATTACTCATTGTCCTTGAGTGAGGCAGCTTGTAATTATTAAAAAAAAAAAATAAAAAATAAATAAAATAAAAAAAAATAAAATAATAGATCGTACATATGTAATTTATATTAAATTCCGTGAACACCCATACTAGCATGCTAACAGTACGGATTTTTTAGCGTTCTGGCATGTGTATTTCAAGAGTCCCGATTAACACATCATATCAAGAGTCCAATAGTAAATTGGAACAACTTCTAGATAAAAAAAAGAAATTTTGAGTCGGACTAATAGTTTCGGAGTTATAGTGACTAATGTGCAAAAAAACGTGGATTTTACAACAATACGGGCTTTTTAGCGTAGTTTTAAAGGGCATTATTAAAACTTCATATTTAATAGCCTTATAGTAAATTTAATCATCTTTAAGATGAAATAAAGTAATTTTTAATCGGACAAATAGATTCGAAGTTATTGACAAAAATTACGACAAACATATTTTTGCGGAGAAGTGAGACTGGCCCTCAGTTGGCCAAATTCCTTTGTGGATACCTTACGTCTGACAAAAAAAACATAAGGACTTAAATTGTAGGTCATTTTCTCCTCTTTAGTTTAATATAGGAGAGTATTTTGCTTAAAATGATTACTTAGCAAGTTATTAGCAAAATAATGATAAAATTAAAGCTTTGTTACTTTGTTTCTAATTTTTCTCACATTTGCCGATGAAAATTTCAAAAACTGAAGGAAGAGTAGTTGGGGACGAAGCTACTAGTGAAGCTATGTTGGTGGGTTGCTCGTAAGGAATATGTACATCGAACTGGCCTTACATGTCATCACAAGAGAACATAAGTGTTTTAAGCTCCTCTTTAACATAAGTCTTTTAACAGCTTCTCGTCACGAAACAATTCAAACTTGTAAGGGTACACCTCTGCAGCCACCATGAGTCCACAGAAATTACCATATTATAAGGTTTCGACATTGATGGTATTTTGGTTTGTTTACAACTATAAGGAACTTAATTTGTGGCCAAAGTGTGCGGCTTAAACATCTAACCTATTTTTTAACTTAGCTTATCTCCAAATACCATATGACAATTAATATATTATTATTCACCAAATAAATATTGTAATCGCATTTTTCGCGAATTAGCCGCAATCCAGGCCGTTTTTTTAAAATTCCTTTCTTAGCGAGCACCTACGCCCTAGAGAAAGCTACATGCCGGATTTCATTCCAATCCGTTCGTTGGTTTCTGAGAGTGTTAAATGAGTGAGTGGTATTTGACAATTAATTAATTAAAACGTAATTTTAAACAACTAGGTAGAAATTAAAAAATGTAGTACTGTATATCTAGGTGAGAAAAATGGATTATTTCAAGAGAATCGACAAGCTTGCTGTTCAATATAGTAATAAAACTGTTGTGGAATTGTTTTAGTTCAGTTCTAATCCCATCTTTAATATTTTATAAATGTATGTTTTCAAAATTTCTTAATTTTGAAAGTGACGTAAATCCATATGAGTTCAGAAAAAGAATAATTTACTTCTAACTAATACTCTATAAACATTAATAAAAAGTTATAACAATTTAATTGTATGTAGGAGGCAAACACGGCAGCTCAGTGAGTAAAGCACTAGACCGTGCTACCAGGCCCGATTTATTTTCGGTTATTTCGGCCGTGGCTTGACTTCGAGGTAGGGAGACCCTTCTGGGGCACACCCAGCCTCAATAAAGTGGGTACCATCAATCTAAGAAAAACCTGGTAGTTGAACGTGATTTCAGCCTGATCGCCTCTTTTCATAACCGTTAACCCAGTAACAGAACATCCTTACGGAAATACTGAACCCAATACCCTTCATGGGTTTTAGAGGTAAAGGTTTTTTTATTTTTTTTATTTGTTTTCTTAACGGTTTAATCTTTCATGGGTCTAAAAAAGATCATAATTTTGAGTACCTATGTTTTGGCGTACATTCTTCACCTATTCTTAACATACTTAGCACTAAAATGTACAAATAATAATTTATTAGTAAAGGCATAGCCCTGAAATAAAAGTCCCCACCAACAATGTGTTATACTCACCTGCTAGCTACAAAAAATAGAAACAAGAAAACAAATGTACTTTAATTTATGGCATATACTGGTTTAACTAATGATGGTGTAGATAACGAAGACCGAAAAGGAGACAAAAATATGCTTTGTTTTTAATTTTGTTAAATGTGATTAAGAAAACCACACTGAGAGAAACAAGACCAAGGCGGTTCCAGATCAAAAGGACTAGTGACAAATGCAGGCCAACTAGAATGTGCGCGCGCACTACTACTAAACAGAAAAATAGAAATCTTTCTATTCTACTTGCTACTAAAAACTTGATTGGCAGTTTACACGCTTCAAAATCAACTAAATACTACACTGACCATTTCCTTACTAAACAGGTGTAAAGGGGCCAAAAAACTTGCCTAAGCCGGGTTTACACGATGTCAATTGAAGAGACAATTGTCGGGACCAATTGCGTGAATATTTGAGGCCAGTACAGTTAAGCGAGAACTTGTTCACACGGCGAAACTATAGTCACGGAACTTGGTTACGAAAACTGGCGGAGTGATCATTGTCTGTTGTGTCTCGTGATGAGTTAAAAGTTATGTGTGAGGATTTTTGGAGGGAATTTATAGTTTAGACTTACGATGTTCTTGAAGAAGAGTTAAATAAGAAAAAGGAGTGGACAAGGATATGGCTTTTGAAAAGAAACAATCACGGAGCGTCACACACTGGGGCCATATTTAGGGCGCTAGCGCTCAAAACTCCAAAAAGCGGTTTTTTCGTTTTATAAATTTATTTTAAATAATAAACTAAAAGATAAAGTTATAATTGAATTAAAAAAGGCACATTTTTTATTAATGATAGGTTTTAATTTAATAAAATGCATTACTTTTAATAATGTACTTATATTACATATTTAATATAAAACTTTCTTTAGCAGAATTATCTTAATGATAAACAAAATGTGTAGAACTACATATTGAACAATTTAATAAATACATAAAAGTAATAAAATTTACATAATGTGTACCTATAGTATAAAAATAATAAAATGTTGTAGGTACAAATATTTCACACAATATCTACAGAGAAAACAATAAAATATAAACAAATAGCATTTTACATATTTTAAGTATCAATCATATTTTTAGGATTATAATTAATGAATAACTATGTAATGTTTTTTTACATGATGTCTTTAAATTTGTTATTTAATATTTACGTAAATTTTGAAGAATCATTTCAAATTTTAATATTGAATCAATGTTAAAAATGATCCCCTAAAAAATGTTTATTATGGGTCTAATAAGAATTATCCGAATCCGTAATATATAGCTAGTAGATGTAATGTGACATGTAATGTTGTTTAAGCTAGATGGTCCAATTGTTAACATTTCACAAACATCGGGGTCGAATTAATATTAATTAATTTAGTTTTTTATGTTGGCATTTTTCTGAGGTTAGTAATCAATTATCAGATATTAGATCAGACTAGTTATTAGATTTTAGCAGCCGATTAAAAACTTCTTTAATTTTATGAAATATAGAAGTCTTCCTACTAAATTGTTCACCATAAGCCTTAAAATATTTTAGGATTGATCCTTCTATACCATCATGCGTACCTCAAGTGACTTAAAATCTTTGTTGTGGGCCTTTCACTAAATTCAAAATTTTCAATATCCTGATGTTGCGCGAAGGAATTACCCTTTCGCTTTCACATATATTTATACAAGAGCTTCTATTATCATATTATAATGACAGTTCTGCAATTCCTTAGTGCTAAATTGAATTAATCAAATTCAAAGATTTAGGCTTCAAATTTTAAAATTTAAAGATTTAATTTCAATTTCGTCCATAATCTTTTATTCATTAGTGTTTTATAGTACATACCTATTCAATTCTTAGAAGTTTTTCTACTAAAATTTTTCCTGTAAGCCTTAAAATCTTTGTTGTGGGCCTTTCATTAAATTCAAAATTTTCAATATTTTAATTTTGCGCAAGGGAATTGCACTTTTGCCTTCACATCTATATTTACAAATGCTTCTATTATCATATCACAATGACAGTTTTGCAATTTCCTTGCGCAAAATTGAATTAATAAAATTTAAGTTTTAAGAAAATTCAGTTTGAAGAGACCCAAAATCCTATCCTAGTAAATCAACCCTCAACTTCAGCAGTCACTGATGCACCACGCAGGGCATCGTACTCAAATATTACCACACGTCCGCAGCAACAACGACCTCAACAACCTAGAAATCAGACGCCTCGAATATCCCAACCTCAGCCTCTGATTTCCGAATCCCAACCCAAATCTCAACCTTCCGTCAGCCTCCAAGTCAGCACCATTCCCATCATCAGCTACCCCTACGGGTAAAACTACCTCCTGAGATCCAACATCCAGTCCCTCCCCAAACTTTCTTTCCAGACTACCCTTCAACCTCAAAAGACCATACAACTCCTAACACCCCAAGGTGGGCTCCCTCCCCAGCTAACACTCCCGGACACACAAATCCTTCACATTCTATTCCCAACCAAATCAACCATAATCCAGCTGATATAAACACCATCCTCTCATCATTCTTAACAGAACTGAAAGAAACAATAAGGCCACTCATTTCCCTTCTCGCCAGAGTTCTTTCTGAAGTCCCATTCAACATCCCAAAATGAGCAATAAGCCCCTAGCTGTCATTTTGTGGAATGCAAATGGCCTTCATAACCATCGAGACGAACTTGACATATTTTTACATGACAATCACATAGATATAGCCCTACTGACGGAAACACACTTTACAAAACGATCGTATTTTCATATACATGACTACATCACTTACAGATCAGACCACCCAGACAACACAGCCGATGCCGGTTCTTGCATCCTTATTCATAAATCAGTACCTCATTATCTTGTCCCTTCTACTCCAACTGACACCATTCAATCCACTTCAGTATCCGTCTCCACTCGTCCTTTCACTGTAACGTTTTCAGCTGTATACTGTCCTCCTGGAAATTCCCTCTCTTATAACCATCTTGATTCCTTATTCCGATCCCTCGGTCCGCGCTTTATTGCTGAAGGAGACTACAACGCCAAACATCAGCGATGGGGGTTGTAGAACATCCAATTCCCGTGGCAGCATTTTATCCCATGTTTCATCCTCTAACTGTTATTCTGTCCTTTCTCCCTTAAATCCGACTTATTGGCCTACATCTATCAAAAAAAGTCCAGACATCTTCGATATATTCATTTCTTCCCAAATATCCACCTCTCATACCTCTGTCAAATCCCTAGATGACCTTTCATCAGACCATAGCCCTGTTCTGCTTCTCTTGCATTCAAATCCCGTCCCTAAACCCTCAACTCCTAGACTAATCACAGGACGAGTAGAGTGGGACAAATTTCGTTATGACTTAGAAAATTAGCTAGACTTAAAAATTCCACTAAAAACAAAACATGATATCAACAATGCCATAGATAAACTCACCATTTCAATATCAAGCAGTATTAACGAAAACACAACACACAGGAAAAAAAATAATTCTCTTTAGACTAACTTACCACAACATATTTCCGTCTTGTTAAGAGAAAAACGTAGAGCAAGAGCAAAGTGGCACAGGACTAGGTATCCATCAGATAAAAATGATTACTGCAAACTTACAAACAAACTCAAGACAGAAATTAAGAAATACAAACTTCAAAAATTACAAGACTACACAGAAAAACTTAATACCACCGACAAACATTTGTGGAATACCACTAAAAATCTACTGAACTACAGAAACTATAATCATCCCCTACTTAGCGAAGCCAAAACCTGGTCAAAATCTGATGAAGAAAAATCACTCATTTTTGGCCAGCACCTTTTCCAAACTTTTAACCCACATCCTGATATCCTTAATCCTACTCATTTAGAATATATTGAAGCAGAACTTTATATCCCACTTCCAATGTCCTCTCCCCCTAAAGCATTCCATCCTTCAGAAATATCAAACATCATTCATAGATTACCTTCAAGCAAAGCCCCTGGACATGACCTAATTATATCCCATATTCTAAAACTCCTTCCTCGAAAAGCCATCCTATTCCTAACATACATATACAATGCTGCCCTCCGTACCACATATTTTCCTGGAAATTATCTATAGTTAAGATGATCCCAAAACCCGAAAGCCACCCGAGTTCCCATCCTCATACCGTCCTATTTCACTTTTGCCAATCATGGGTAAAATCCTTGAAAAAATAATTTTAAAACGTTTGTATCCTATCCTAGATTCCCATCATGTAATCCCAGACCACCAGTTTGGATTCCGAACATCACACTCCACAATCCAGCAATGTCATCGTGTGGTGGACGTTGTCTCCTTGTGGTGGAGCGCGGAATGTACTGTACGGGAGCCTTTCTCGACGTGGAACAAGCTTTTGACCGAGTCTGGCACCCAGGACTACTTTACAAACTCCGTAGATTCCTTCCTTCAAAATACTTCCTAATTATCCGTTCCTATCTTAGCGATAGAACCTTCAAAGTTAATCATAACTTTTCCTATTCTTCTCTCTTTACCCAATCTGCCGGTGTTCCTCAAAGTAGTATCCTAGGTCCTATCCTCTACACAGTGTATACAGCTGACATCCCAACTCATCCTACCACTGTCCTCACTACTTATGCTGATGACACATGTGTTTTATCAGTAAACAATGATCCCTTCATTGCCTCTCAAACACTCCAATCCCATATCCTGAACCTTCAAGAATGGTGTCAAAAATGGAGAATCAAAATAAATCCAAACAAATCCCACCAAATAACCTTTGGTACCCTTCGTCGTAAACCTACTACCTCCTGTCCTACAGTATCCTTTAATGATATCCACTAATCCCTGTTGAACAGATACGGTACCTAGGACTCCACTTGGACAAACGACTAACTTAGAATCCACATACAAGACTAAAACGACAAGAAACTGCCCGTCGTTTCAGACTACTTCAACATTTACTAGACAAACGTTCAAAGCTCCCAATTTACTACAAAAGACTCATATACATGACTGTGATTAGACCTGTTTGGACGTACGGAGTTGAGCTTTGGGGCTCCACTAAACCATCCAATTCATCTCGTATTCAATCCTTACAATCCAAAATCCTTCGTAAAATCCTCAATGCTCCTTACTTTGTCACCAATAAACTTATCCTTAAAGACCTTAATGTTCCATATGTTGCTGATTTAGCCCACACCAGATACCTATCCTTTCATAGTAAGCTCCATAATCACTCAAATCCGTTAGTTTCTCAACTTGCTTCCCACTCCATTCCTGATAATCCTCCGAGGCGTCTGAAACGAAGATGGCCTAGAGACCTTCTAGTGTAGAAGTTTTAATATAGTGCTACTGATGAGTAGTTCTTTCCAAGTTTTAACATGTTATTATAATCGTTGTCAGTACATTTACTTGATGTATATATTCTGTACAGTTGTAAATTTCAATAAATGCATATATAAAAAAAAAAAAGTTTTAAGAATTTAAATTTTGAATTTCATCCTTAATATTTTATTTATTAATTTTTCATATTATATACCTTCACTTGAACACCACATATTATGACTTGAAATATAAAACTTTAAAAGAAAAAAAAAATTAGCTTATTGAAATGGTTTGCACTTTACAATCGACTGAATAATGCTCTCTAATAATCCGCAACATAAAACGGATTAAAACATTGAACGGAAACAAACAGAAGCGAGTGTTGTTTACTAGTTGATTTGCCATATTATGTAGATTATTTTAGCCACAAAAAAAAGTAAAAATACCCAAAAATCAAAAATAGAGTTTTGAGCGGTGTTAGTGAGGAGATGGCCCCAATGTGCGTCATCTCGATAAAGGAATTATGAAAGGAGGATCCATTGGAATATAAAGCATGTTTAAGAATATGAGTCCGGACAGGTTTGACGAACTATTGTAGCTTGTTGAAAGTAAAATATCTAAAAAAGACACAATAATCCAGAAATCACTGCAACTAAGATGGCAGCCCCATCAGCAGATCAGGGTACGTAGTCTGTGTTGATAGCCCCCCTACCTGAAATTAACTTATCCAGAAACCTAAAACATAGGTGTGAGGAATTGGGTGGCAGCAGCACAGGATTGAAACAAGTGGTGGAAGCTGTTAAAGGGGGCCAAGAATTGACAACGAATTGTAGCACCGAATAAATAGAATATAAACTATAAAAAGTGCTTTGTTGTCAACCAATTGATCAAGGTAAGATATATATGTATGTATGTATGTATGTATGTATGTATGTATGTATATATATATATATATATAAATATATATATACACACACATGTATATATATATATATATATATATATATATATATATATATATATATATATATATAATATATATATATATATTAAATTTCCTAAAGTTGTCTAAATTTTACATTCATTTAATATTTACCCAATTATTCATTTTATCTGCTCTCTCTAAAATTAAACATTGCAGATATTCGCCTTCTCCACCAGGAGATCCAAAGTAATTAACTACTCTCTCAGAATAATGGAATTCGTCTTGTGTTATAAACGGCTTAGAGGACCTTAAACAATTGTTTACAATTATTAAAATCTTTTATTATTTATATATTATAATAATATAATATAATATAATAATATTATAATATAATATTATAATCTGCCTCAAGAAGAGCAATAAGTAATATGGATGACTTAATGGATCCATTCACACAATATATACAATGAGAAAAAAAGTAAAATAAATAAGTAACCTCATAATACATAAAACAATAAATAAAGTGTAATAGAAAATGAATAAATAACCTCAAACTACAAAACAAATAGAGAGGGAAATAATAATAATAATAATAAAGATAATTAATATTATTATAATTTTTTAATATAGATAATTAATATTAATTAATATTATAGATAATTAATATTAATATTAAAAAAAGATAATTAATATTATTATAATTTTTATTAATATTATTATAATATAATTAATATTATTATAAGATAATAATAATAAAGATAATTAATAATATAAAAGAAACAAAATTGATAGTGAAAACGAAAATTAGGATTTAATTAAAAGTTAAAAATACAACCATATTTATTTACAATATACACACTACCCCAGGGATCCCCCAATCAGACTTGTAGAGGGACAAGCCAGATTCATAAAATCCCAACGCTACTCTCTTAGCTGCGTCACTGGTGTAGAAACCAGTGGAGGATGAGTGAGAGCGCTATAGTACAGTCATTCAGAGCATGATTAGAGAAGCTGGTCATTGCCAGGACTCTATTGCCAGATGATCAAAATCAGAAATTTCGAAAAATCGAATTTTTTCCGCACTTGCCCCACTGTGGAACGTCTAGAAATCCCAAAAATAAATCTAATAAAACAATTCATTAATCTTTTACATTTCATTTCGATCTCACTAGACAGTCCTCCATATACTATGCATCCGTAGTTAAAGTTGGGGAAAGCAAGAGAAGATACCAAAAGTTGACGAGTGCTTATATGAATTGCGGTGATGGAAAAGTAGTTTAAGTATAGAAATAAATTTCCTTGTGATTTGAGAAATATGATTATTCCATGATAGACTTTGATCAAACGTTACTCCCAGATTTTAATTCGAATTTTGGAAATTAATTGGTCGGTTTTTGAGATAAAGCAGTGGATAGTAGGGAAGGGCTATTAGGTGAGGTTTTGACCCAATGAGGATAGCCTTTGTTTTCTCAGGATTCAGACTCAAACTATTTTCTACAGCCCATAGATTAATGCTTTCGATGTCTTTCTGAAGCTTATAAGTCGCATCTAGCATGTTTGAAGGATGAAAGGATAAATAAATCTGCATAAATAAGTCGTCAGCATAAAGATGGTATTGGGTGTAGTGGATGCAATTCGAATCCATAGGATGTGTTGGGAGACCAAGTAAAGACTTTGATGATTGTGGTGAAAGAAGCAAGAGGAATAAAATACGCAGCTTTCAAGCATCGTACGAACAAAGCTTGATTAACGCAGCTGCGAGACACGAAGACCACGCAACACCCAAAGTTTTGTCATCCGATCAGGCATTAGCTATATTTCTCCAGGCCGACCTGACAAAATATCAGTACGAGATGATTCGACAAGCGCTAAAAGACCTTGGGTGCCATGTATTTCCAACTTATAAAAAATGAATCCTTTCAAAGAAACAGTGCTATCCTGAAAATATGTCAATTAATGAAACATCCGCAAAAGTCCCTTAGCAGAATTTGCTTGACCATACTGCCAAACGAATTCTGGAAACAAAATCTCCAGAAGAACTAGAAGAATTAAATAATTATGAATTAATATTGACGACGAAATGGGGTTTCCAGAAAGAGACACTTGATTTGGCGCGAGCTAAAAAAAAATTAGTTGAAAAAGAAATAGAGAAGTTGGAAGTTACCGAAGTGGTGATCGGCAATAATGTTATTAGTATTCGATATGTTCTGGTGATGACAATGTTGGTCGGAAAGGCCGATCAAGCCATCACAAATACGAAGTCTACAAGTGCCTGCTACATATGCAGTAATTTACCTTCGGAAATGAACGACTTGGCGAAAATCTAACAAAAGACTCTTAATGTGGATGCCCTCGAATTTAGTATCTCCCCATTACACGCCATAATCAAGTGCATGGAATACATCCTTCACATTGCCTACAACAAAAATTTTGAAAAATGGAGGACTACAAATGACACGCTAGTCATGCACGAAAATGAAAAGAAACGTATTCAACAGGAGTTTCTTGAGAAAGTCGGTATCAAAGTAGACTTCGTTAAGCAGGGTTCGGATCTTCAAATAATGGCAACTGTTTCCTTGAATTTGAAATCGTAAGTATCTTTTCAGTTTGAACAACCTTTGAATCGCTAATTTTATTATTTACAAAATTCTTTTAAACTTCCTTGAATTTTTATTTGTGTGTATTATTTATTTTCAAAATACTTGTTAGAACTTGTTTTGATGAGTGCAACCCATTCCGAAATTTTTATCTTGCCTGTAGGCTTTAATTTGTCATAAGTTCTTTAATTTCCTTCAAAATTTCAATAAAAGCCATTGAACTTGATGTATTTTTTACCCCAGGTTTCTATGTTAATCCGTTTTCGAGATATTGAATTTTTTCCGCTTTTTGGCCATTCGGCCCCACTGTGCGCCGGCCGTACTTTGCCCATCACTGGCTTAGACTATGCCGCAGCCAAAGAATTAATAAGTTTAAAATAATGCTGATCAGGAACTTTTACGTTACCGGCACTGTTGAATCGGTCATATGGTGTTTTTATTACCATTCGATTTTTTTGAGAGGCCCTTTCCAACCGTATACGATCTCTGTATTTGGTTTTGGCTTTTCGACGTGTATAGGCCGACTTTATATATTTCTGATAATATTTTTTTATTCTAACACCTTATTATATTCACTGTCAACACTTTAAACTAATGTTGACGACAGCTGACGATTAAAACCTAAACGAACATCGCAGCTTCTCCGAGTCAAAAGTTATACTAATTACAAATCATGATACACAGCAAAATAACCTCAAAATTGCGGAGCTTCCCCCTCCACTGCGCGCGATGCATCACTGGTCTCGTTTATTGTAATGAATTATTTAATCATTTACCTTAATACATACATTTGATCATAGTTACGAGGATACACGAGGTTGTCGGATAAAATTTTTTTTTTTTTTTTTTTTTTTTTTTTTTAGAACTTTTATTGAGTAAATATTACAATCTGCCACAAATGTGGGCAATAAGTAATATAGATGACATGTGATTACATTCATACATTATGTACAAAAAGAGAGAGAAAAAAAAAATTATATATACAAAATAAAATAAATATAAAGATAACAGAAAGAACTTCCTATACATGAACAATATACAAATAAATAAAATTAAATACTAAAATAAGAGAAAAAAAAAAAATATTGAGTAAGTAAAAATAAATAAATACTAGTAATAAAAAATAAAACAAAATTAAATTATAAGTTAAAAACACAATCGTACTTTATTTACAATACACACTCATCCTAGGGACCCCCAGCCAGACCCCTCCCTCCAATTATGGAGGGACAAGCCAGGCATAGAGAGGTCCCAGCTCTTCTCTCTCAGCTGCGTGCCCAGTGGAGGCTGAGTGAGAGCGCTATAGTACATTCACGCCGGACATGAGTGGAGAAGCTGGCCATTGCCAGAACTCCATAATAAATAAATTTTACAAAAGATCTCGGGGCCACTGCCGTTTTAGTCTGCGAGGTGGATTATCAGGATGGGTGGAGCTGGATAAAGATTGAGCCAGAGGGTTAGGATGAAATGAAAGGTTGCGATGGAATTTCGAAAATTTAAGAGGTATGAGGTCGAGGACGTGTGGTATATTGAGATCGTTATGTAGGGTTTTGTTGGAAACATAGTAAGGAGCATTTACTATAGTTCGGAGGATTTTGGATTGGAACGATTGAATGCGATTGATATTCGACTTTTTTGCTGTCCCCCACAGTTCAAGTCCATGGGTCCAAATAGGTTTAATGATGGTTTGGTATAGGAGAAGTTTATTTTTAATGGAAAGGTGGGATGTCCTATTTAGTAGTCTATACAATTGACTGAAGCGTCTGTTAAGTTCTTGCCTTTTGAGTCGAGTATGTGGGTTCCATGTAAGTCTTTTGTCTAGGTAGAAACCAAGATACCGAACTGTATCAGCTTTAGGTAGTGGAATACCATTGAAATAGATAAGAGGACTGGGTTTGCGGCGAAGGGTAAAGACAACGTTGGTGCATTTAGATTCATTTACTTTGATCCGCCAGTCATCGCACCAGTCTTCAATCAGGGATAAGTGGGATTGGAGATTATAGGATGCTATTGAGGGATCAGGATGGGATGAAAGGATTGCAGTGTCATCAGCGAATGTTGCTAGGAAAGTATCAGGAGTAGTTGGGATATCTGCAGCATAGAGGATATATAGAACTGGACCGAGAACGCTACCTTGTGGAACACCAGCCTCTATTGAGTAGCAGTTTGAGTATTCCATTCCGCAGCGAACTCGAAAGGAACGGTTAGAGAGGTAGGATTGAAGAACTAGGAATAGTGATTGAGGTAAACGGGTTTTGAGTTTGAAAAGCAAACCGTCATGCCATACCCGGTCAAAAGCTTGTGCTATGTCCAGAAATGCGCCGGAGCAATATTGTTTGCTTTCAAGTGCTGAGGATATGTGGTCAACGACTCTGAGGCCTTGTTGGACGGTGGAATGACTAGTACGGAATCCAAACTGGTGAGAAGGAATATTTTGTGATTCAAGGATGGGTAGGATACGTTTTAGAAGGAGCTTTTCAAAAATTTTTGAAAGGATTGGAAGAAGGCTAATTGGTCTATATGATGAAGGTTTGTTGGGAGGTTTGCCCGGCTTTAAGAAAAGGATAATAATGGAGTGTTTCCATAGCAAAGGGAAATAGGTTGTCCGGAGGATACAGTTGTATAGGTAGGTAAGGAACATGATTGCTTTATGAGGAAGTTGCCGAAGGATCTTTGAGCTGAGGAGATCATATCCAGGGGATTTACTGGGTTTTAATTGTTTTAGAAGGAATTCGACCTCAGAGGGGTTAATTGCTTTAGGAGGTAAGGAGAGAGGAATCGGAGAATCAAGAAATTCATGAACCATTGTTGTGTGAGTGGGGTTAGATTCAGGATGGGGGAGAAATATGCTGGAAAGGTGCTGGGCAAATTCTTCGGATCTGTTCTCGTCAGAAGCTGCCCATGTACCATCTTCACGTCGGAGAGGATGGAAGGTAGGTTGGTATTTTAGGATTTTTTTAGTGGTAGACCAGAGGGAATTGTCAGAGGCAGAGAGTGAAGAAACATAGGAATTATAGGATTCAGATCTGAAGGTAGCCATGTGTTTTTTAAGGAGTTTAGTAAGGTAATTATAGGATTTCCGATCGTCTGGATGCCTGGATCTTTGCCAATTGGCTCTGGCACGGCGTTTGGATTGGATAAGGTCCAGTAGATCTTGGGATAAAGGATTTTTCTTTCGACCTTTGGGAGGGGAACGAGGTGAGGATGCAGCCCAGGCTGCTTGTTGGATTATATTTGTGAAGGTATTAGTGGCATTGTCAAGGTCATGGGGAGTTTTTAGGGATATTCTGAGGTCTATGGAGTCGGAAATAGTTTGACGGAAGAGGTTCCAGTCAACAGGACCTCTTATAAATGATGGGGGAGGAGGTTTCGGGATTGGAGTGACTGAGAGGGTTAAGATTAAAGGGCTGTGATCGGAGGAAAGTTCATCCAGGCGTTCTATAGAGTAATGAAGAGGTCCTATGCCTGAATGTATAAAGAAGTCAAGAAGGTCGGGGTTTCGGTTAGGATCTGTGGGCCAATAGGTAGGTGTTCCGGGAGAAATAAAGGATCTTTGTGAACTAAGTGATGACTGCAATGCTCGCCCACGGGAGTTAGTGGTTCTTGAACCCCATTGCTGATGCTTAGCATTGAAGTCACCGCCTAAGAGAAAGTGGTGGCCTAGGGAATTGAAAAAGGAGTTAAACTGGGATGTGGAAATTGGTTTATTTGGGGGGCAGTAGGCCGCTGCAATCGTGACGGGAAAGGAGAGGGTTTTGATGACAACTGCTGTGGATTGTAGGGATTCATTTGCTGGTAAAGGGAATTCATGGTGAGAGAGGGAATGGTGAATGACGATAGCAGTTCCGGCATGAGCTCTACCGTCAGGGTGGTCTGTTCGGTATGTTCGGTATTGTGGTACATTGAAGCGTTGTCTACTGGTCAATCGGGTTTCTGTGATTAATGCTACGTCAACTTCTTTGTCTTGCAGTAAGGATGTTAGTTCGTTAGTGTGGTTACGAATACCATTCGCATTCCAAAGGAGAATGGATAAGGGTTTTGTGGGAGACATTTAAGGATTTTTTTGAAGAGGAATTAGAAGAGGGATAACATTTGTAAGGAGTGATATAAGTGGGGTGATAACAATTTTTAACTCTGATAGGAAGGAATTAAATAAGGATGTGTGAGATCTGAGGTAGTTGGGGGAGGAGGAATGTGGGGGATTTGATGAAGGGTGTGTCGGATAAAATAACATCAAATATATATGTCCGATCCGAAATTTCTTTTTTCCATCTGAAAGGTGGTTGAATTTACTATGAGACTTATATGAAACATATATATATATATATATATATATATGTGTGTGTGTGTGTGTGTTGGCGAGCAACTATTTTGGCGAGGCACATAAGGGTATGTTACAAATCTAGGCGGCCAAAATTATTTAATCCCAGTTTACTGTCGAAAATATATTTACTAATCATATTAAGCTAAGAAAAAGTTATTTTTAGGCTTTTTATGAAAAAAAGAAAGAAAGAAAGTGTATTCTATATACTTCAGGCTAAATGTACCCCCTTCAGTCAAGCGTTGGAAACAGTAGAATTTATTTTCGGAATTTCTCCGGAACGGAATGCCTGATTTTCAATCTGTAAAATTCTTTGTGTATTTGGTAAACACAGAATTCACGCTACGAAGAGTTTTTTTCTATAAATTTAGTAATTAGGAAAATAGGTGTTAAATATATTTTATTTTTTTAAATATGAGGTTATAGCCAGTTGTAGAAACGTTTTCTGAAACGAATGACACATTCCAACTAATCATAGCATGCATATTGCGATCGTAATGTGAAAAATAAGAAATTTGTTTACAACCGGATGGGATTAGGTCACCGGCTGAAACGGTCTCTTCCTTAAGGTGTGGTTCCGCATGGAGCAGCTAGCCGCAGCAGCTGCGTCTGCCAGACGCCGCGGCTGGAAGCTGAGCACTGCTTCAGTTGGTTTTAATAGAAGTGTTGCAAGAGGGAGCAGCTGCGGCTGCCGCCAGAAATTTGAGAAGCTGGCTGCTGCGTTCGGACTGCTCTAGGGACCAGTCCAGACGTGCTCCTTCGCGTAGTATGCAAGCCCACATCACCAAAGTTTCTTGTACCATTTTAGACTTTTTTTTTTTAATGTCATACCGATCTATATGGTATTTTTGGAAAACAATGCTTAAAATACATTACAGAACACAATTTTAGGGTTTTGGTATATTTAATATACATTTATAAATAATTGGATAAAACCTCAGGTTGAAATACCACAATTTATACATATATATATGTATATAAATTGTGGTATTTCAACCTGAAGTTTCATCCAATTATTTATTAAATCTGAAAATTGTGTCTATCTATATCGGCATGACATTAAAAAAAAAAGTCTAAAATGGTACAAGAAACTTTGGTACCAATATATATATTGGAATATATATATATATATATATACACACACACACACACACACACACACACACACACATATATATATATATATATATATATATATATATATATATATATATATATAGTTATCTTCAATTTAAAAGTAAAGACTTTTTTAAAAAAAGAAGTTTATTCAATAAAAGTTACAATATCAGAAAGAAGAGTGGCGTGGAGACGGCCCTGGATGTACTGAGAGAGTATTACAAAATTTCTTGAGGTTTATAAAGGGTTACAATGGCTTCTTCAAGGAAGCTTTATGCTAACATTACAGTTCACAGGAGAGCAAGTTCCCACGAGGGGTTTCTAAGAAATAGATTACAATAGTTAGGAGTCAAAGCTTAAAATTAAAAATATCTAAGGAAAAATATATAGTGTAACTTATATATATAAATTTTCCCTTTGATGATTTCACAAAATATAGAAAGACAGTATATAAAAAAAGACAGAATAAAATAAAGAAAAGTCGCTGGAACCACAATTTTACTATTTTTTTTCAGACGATGTATAAAGTTCCAGTTTTTTACTGTAAATATTTAATTGACAACCCTATTTTCGTTAAATAATTTTTACTATGTAAGATAATAAAAGTGTAAGTTATCAATAATCTTACATGATAAAATTGATTTAACGAAAACAGGGTTGTCAATAAAATATTCACAGTAGAAAACTGGAACTTTATACATCGTCTGAAAAAATAATAAAATTGTGGTTCCAGCGAGTTTTCTTAACTCTCTTTCTATATTTTGTGAAATCATCACCAGAAAACGAACTGATGAACTTCCAGCTGCCGCGTTTGGAAGCTACATGCGGAACCACACCACACCGAAATGACTCACACAAGTATTCCTCGATTTGTGAAGAGCCAAAGAAAAATTGTATGATTTTGTTTTCTTGTTATTATTATTTTTTATGTGTCGTTAGATTCAGTCTATTATCAATTCCTCATTTTTTGAAGTAAGAATAAGGCAATTAAAATAAATTTCTGAATTAAAGTTTTAATATATATTTTGATAAATTTATCAAATGTTTTATTTGTCTATTTATTACCAAATAAAAAAAAATGACATTTTGTTTATGCAATCCTTATTTTATTAAGGTATCTATAGGAAACAATGGCCCTTTCCACTGACTAATTATTAGGAACTAACAGAACTAGCTACAATAATTTGTAAACTCTTATTTTCACTTGAAGCGTTTGACGGTCCAACAAGTTGAATGTCAACCATAGTAATTAAAATATATTAAAAAACAAACAAAAAACTTTTACTATAATGTGTTGTACACTACTTTGAAGATCCGAAAATCTGAAAAATCATGAATTGATAATAGCTGCATAGTTAGCTTATAGTTGTGATAAATATGTCTTTTTATAAAGTCGATAAAGCAGTTGTCTATTTATTTTCAAATAGAGAAAAAGTTTTGTTTACTTACTGCAGGAAATATAACACTATCTGACCCTTTTCACCGGTAATATATTAGGGACAAATAATATAAAATATTCCAAATAAATTCCACAAGTTACCTAGCCGATAGGTACCTATGTAATTACATATAAATTCACATATATAAATACATATGTAAATTTATTACCTTGTACCTAATATAAATTCAGGTAGCATGTCGGTATATGAAGTCAAGCCCACAGCAAAGAAACCAGGTTAAACATATTCGGGAAAACCTAATAACAATTGAAAATATTTCCTGTTCAGAACAAATTGTATTTTCGTTCAATTTCTATCGTTGTAAAGATAGAGCATAACAAAGAAAAACAATCTATTGGACGTAAAGATTTTTATATAAATAGTTCTAAATCCAAAAAGAACTGAAAAGAAGAGCTGATAATGAACAAGAGTACGTACCCATATAATATTTATTATGATATAATTTAATAGTGTTGTTTCGCTGAGTTGTTCAAATTCAACTTTGAAAATCAATAATTTTACATTAGTTGATCGTAAATAAAATTAAACAATGACAGATAAATAAAATCAGTTTTATAACTGGCTCCTTGGAAATATTTTAGAATTGCCGTAATATAAAGTAATTTCATTATTCCTAAGTCTCGTGGATATGTAATTTTTCCATAAAGTATTTCAACCATAATAATTAAAACATATTTAAAAAAAAAATAACCGGGAAAAGTAATTTTAAAGTGTAATTTCCTACTATTGGTTGGATATAGGTACCTACAAAACGGTTTATCCTTTTATATTTGTATGATTTGATTCATTTGGTTGTAAATACAAGTTGTTGAAATAAATTTTCAGATTTCTCACGGCCACATCACACTGTGGGGTTCGTATTTTTTTCTTAGCAAAATATAAAAAATATATCAATAATTTGTATGAAATCGGGTAAAAAAGCTCATGAGTTGACATTATTATAGATGCCGGTACTATAGCGGTAGTCAACATGAATCAGAGTCAAACAATAATAATCCCTTAAAAAAAATCATTGTTTTTAGAACATTTATGAGAGGGTTGAACATCGTATGTTCTCAGCTGTTTGAGCAAATAACTCGGAAACAGCTACTCTTAGCACATTTTCGTTCTAAACATTAATAAATCAAATCTAATTTGCAACAAATTTTGTTTTACATATTTTTTTTTTGAATTGGAGTGCTTATTTTTGAATTGGAAGTATTCTCTGTATTGTACATCTGTTTTTTCAAGAACCATACCCAAACACACCTGGAATCCTGACACTTTAATTCTTCTCTAACTCTAACTCATAGAATATCTTTACTTCAAAAAATATTGAATTTTTTTTTTTTACTATTTAATGAACAATAATGAATATTACTTATTGCAAGGTGTTGAATTATTTATTAATTTTTTTCAAAAGAGTTCAAATGTACGTATTGAGTGAACATTTAATTTAAATGAGGGTTTGCATAAAAGTTTTAGTTCCTACTACTACTAACGTTCGGCCTATAAAGTAAAATTGTTTACTTTATTAATATTAAAATAAAAAAGCTTTAGTACTTTTGCTGATTTTATAAAAAAATGTTTAGTTCAAAAAAATTATAAAATTTTATACAAGATCATAATGGTTTGATTATATTGTACAGATTAGAAGTTTGATGAATTCTAATATCTACATTAACTTTACAATATAATGTACAACGTTTTGTCGTAATCATAAATTATTATATAACTGCTAGTGTGAGTGAAATTCCACCAAAACCCCAGTCAAATAAGGATTTCACCTCGGAAAGGAAGGAATGAAGCTAAATTTTTGCATATACCTTTGTTTTGACATTCTAAATAAGGGGTGAAAAGTCACCTTTACCTTCCAACGACTCCTAACGAAGCTTTGAAGTCAAAAATAGTCGCATATTTTATTTGTAGAGTGCATACTCTACACCCCTCATTTCAGCACTCTGACTGGGGTCGCACTTCTCCGCGAAATCAAGTTTTTCCAAAATTTTATTTTATAAATTTTATTTATTTATTTTATTTGAAAAAATTAAATTTCAGATCGGACAAACAGTTTTGGAGTTTTAGCGAAAAATGTGCAAAAAAAACTTGGATTTCAAAACAGTTAGCGGTTTCTAGCGTTCTGGCGTGGGTATTTTACGGGACTTGATCAAAATTTAATATACAGGTTCTTATATTAAATTTAACCAGCTTTCAGATGGATAAAATAATTTTGGATCGAACTATTAGTTTCCGAGTTATAGCTAAAAGACTGCCGACAAACGTGTTTTCGCGGAGAATGTTTGTCCGAATCGGTGCCCGCTACTGCTTTTCCCCACTATATCTTGAAAACGGTCAATCCTAAAAAAAAAAACAATCATAGAAAATATTATTATCAACAAGTTTTGTATCTTTGATTGACGCCCGAGGCAAAGACATCGAGATATTTGAAAAAAAAACAACTGATTTTGTGACCTTTGACCTTGAATATCTATTTAATCTAACATGCTGAGGTCGGTGACTTTTCACCCCTTATTTAGAATGCCAAAACGAAGGTATATACAGAAATTCAGCTTCATTGCTTCCTTTCCGAGATTTGCTGTCTAAAACTCCTTATTTGACTGGGCTAGTACTAGGTATAAATATCCTTATTGCCCAATGTTTTATTATTATTCCGAGATATTATTTGTTATTTGGATTTTATTTTATTTATTTATAAATAATTTTAATGGATCGAATGAAACAGATCGGTAAGAGTGACTTTACACTTATAGACTTACAGTTACAGAGACCGATAAAAGTTTTTCTTTTAATTCTTTGCGGAAGTAGTTAGTTCAGGACTCTTATATTCCAGATAATGCCTATTTACATTATGTTAATTACATACCATATTACATAAGTTCTAATGAATAATTAAGGTAATTTTAGGTTTTTAGTAATAAAAAATGTTCATATAAATATTATTTTCTCCTAATATGTATGTTGTTTTTACTTTGAAATTCTTAATAGACACGCAAGAAGCTTGATTATCAAATTTTATAAATATCAACTGTAACATTCTATATTACAAATGTGTTTTCATGTTGAAGGGTTCAATGAAACAGTTCTTGGGAATTGATAAATTATCAATAGTCATATATTTCTTAGTTAACTGTTATCAATAAAATTAAAAATTTCAATTCTTTAAATAAACAGTTATAGTTTACTCATTATTTCCGATTTATTTACGTTTTTTTTTTTATGTATCTACATAATTACATGTTTTTTTTAAAAATAGATCCACTTATTTGTCGTTAAAACTGTTGTTTTCAGTGAAAAGTAAAGAAGCTCAGTTTTGCTTTAAAATAAAAAATAAAATAAAACAAGTTTACAGATAGTATTAAACATAATTAGGTAACATGAGAACATGAAATTTATATTTTTTAAAACTAGTTGGTTCCTTTTGCGATTTTCAAATTTCAGTGGTCCTTATTGTAACTACACTCATTTCATATACTGCAGGTGGGAAATTCAGGTTCCAAAATGTTCTGTGATATATAAATAATACTTGGAGTTTTAATTGAATTTTGAAGTAGGCTATGTAAAACGTCTATTGGATAAAATGCAATTGTTACCAGACAACGGTTTGATGAATGTAGCAGTAAAAAAACACTAGGATTTTAGTAAGTATGAATCTCACACTTCGGAATATTTTAATACTTTTTCTTGGCGACGTATTAGATAATTTTATCAAACAAAACTTTTTTTTTTTTTTTAAATACAATTTTTTATTCGTTGAAATATTCTTATAAAATTAAAACCAAAATTTATAACTTAAAACATATAAAAACAAAACAAAGTGATATGATGTTCAATAAATCATTAGGAAGAAAAAAGCTTTGAACCTTACTGTAAACTAAGTTTTTCTCAATTCCTACCGAACCCTAATTCATCAGGTTCCAGAGAATATAAGAATCCAGAGCATCTGTGATATTGGAAATCAGTAAGAAAGTATAGTATATGCAGTTGGTTCAGTAGCTGAAAATTTCAACTAAATGTGGAAAAAAAATTAAAACCCCGTAAATCCCCTGGATACGATCTCCTTAGCTCACAGATCCTCAGGCAACTTCCTTATAAAGCAATCATATTCCTCACCTACTTATACAATTGCATCCTCCGGACAACCCATT
Organism: Euschistus heros; assembly: GCA_003667255.2. Taxonomy (NCBI): domain Eukaryota; kingdom Metazoa; phylum Arthropoda; class Insecta; order Hemiptera; family Pentatomidae; genus Euschistus; species Euschistus heros. Next base: position 21,171 of record RCWM02001000.1, on the reverse strand, counting down.
TTCCTTTGCTATGGAAGCACTCCAGTATTATCCTTTTCCTAAAACCGGGCAAACCTCCCAACAACCCTTCATCTTATGGACCAATTAGCTTTCCCCCAATCCTATCAAAAATTTTTGAAAGGCTCCTTCTTAAACGTATTCTGCCCATCCTCGAATCGCAAAATATTTCCTCTCACCAGTTTGGATTCCGCACTAGCCACTCTACAGTCCAACAAGGCCTTAGAGTTGTTGACCACATATCCTCCACACTTGAAAGCAAACAATATTGCTCCGGCACATTTCTGGACATAGCGCAAGCTTTTGACCGGGTATGGCATGCCTGTTCGCTTTTCAAACTTAAAACGCATTTACCTCAATCACTATTCCTAGTTCTCCGATCCTACCTCTCTAACCGTTCCTTTCGAGTTCCACAGGGTAGCGTGCTCGGTCCAGTCCTATATATCCTCTATGCTGCAGATATCCCTACTACTCCTGATACTTTCCTTTCAACATTCGCTGATGACACTGCGATCCTTTCATCCCATCTAGATCCCTTAATAGCATCCCATAATCTCCAAACCCACTTATCCCTGATTGAAGACTGGCGGATTAAAGTAAATGAATCTAAATGCACCAACATAACCTTTACCCTATAAATCCAGTCCTCCTATCTACTTCAATGGTATTCCGCTACCTAAAGCTGACACAGTTCGGTATTTTGGTTTCAACCTAGACAAACGACTTATATGGAACCCAAACACTCGACTCAAAAGGCAAGAACTTAACAGAGGCTTTAGCCAACTGTATAGACTACTAAATAGGACATCTCATCTTTCTATTGAAAACAAACTTCTCATATACAAAATCATCATCAAACCTATTTGGACTTATGGACTTGAACTGTGAGGGACAGCAAAAAAGTCGAATATCAAACGCATTCAATCCTTCCAATCCAAAATCCTCCGAACTATTGTAAATGCTCCTTATTATGTCTCCAACAAAACCCTACATAATGATCTCAATATACGATACGTCCTCGAACTTTCCTTTCATCCTAACCCTCTGGCTCAATCTTTATCCGCTTTCACACATCCTAATGACTAAAACGGCAGTGGCCCCGAGATCTTTTGTAAAATTCATTTATGTTGGCATTCTGGCAATGGCCAGCTTCTCTACTCATGCCCGGAGTGAGTGTATATAGCGCTCTCACTCAGCCTCCACTGGGTTTTTTTTACTTCAGTGACGCAGCTGAGAGAGGAGCTGAGAATTATCTATGCAAAGAAATAAGAAAACCCTTACACATAAAATTTGATCAAAATCAGAAAATATTTTTTTTAAACCCCTTTCACCATTTTTTGAAGTTGAGATTTTAGCAACCACTTCTAACGTCTGTAACAATTGCTATGGTCAACCGATTAAAATAGTAAAGGCATCACTAGAATCAGCATGCATTCCACTTTCTATTCATGCCTTCTAAAATCTTACATGTCCTTGGTGGTAAAAAAAATTTAATTTTTGATTTCGACCTAATTTGGTTTCTACATGTTTTTTGAGATAAGGAATCTGAAAATGAAATCAGTTTTTAGTTTAAAAATTTTCCTCACCAATATTTTTGAAAAAATAAAAAAAACTTTTATTTCGACCGAATACACTATTTTCATAATTTGTCTTATGAATTATGAATATTATGAATAATAGTAATTTGAGTGGAATGCCAGGCAAATGGTAGACTTTTTAATTTTTCTACTTTTAAATGATTAATTAAAAAATATTGGACTAATTAATTAATTAATATATAGTATTAATTATTATATAATATTAATTAATATCTTATCCCCATACTCTAGTCTTACAGTAGAAATAATGAGGGCGACGGGAATATCCTATCCGCAAGGTAAGGAGAGCTGCGAGAGAATGTAGTGGGGGGAACTTCGGGTGGAATTGGCCATCCTCGGCTCTTGGAATATCCTATCCCCAGACTCTAGCGAACATGTTTAACTTTTTAGCGCTGCCTACCCTCCGCTGGCAGTCACGTGATCTCCTCGTTAGCTCTAGCCAGCCAATGTGAACCCCTAGTAGCTCACAAGCGATATATTTATAGATTACATTACATTGGTACATTATTATGTGCTGTACCTTAATAAACTGCTGTAAACATCGTAAATGCGGCTCAACACTTCTGGAACGAACACTGAAATTGAGTTATGAGGAATTCTAAACTAGTAGGCCAAAGACCTAAAACTGTCTCCAGTAGCTAGATACCGTAAAGTAATTTCTAGTTTGGTTTTACTTGGAATCGCCTGACGGAATTCGTTGTCTTTTCTGAATAAGCGGGCTCACTAACTCCAATAACTCTTTAAATTTAGGAACTGACATTCTTAAAATGTTGGCATAAGAGGATGGATCTTCCAATTCTAGTTCCTTAAAAAGTGTTACTGATGCCCCCAGATCGTTTCTTCTTAATATCCCAGCATCCAACCCACCATCGCCTTTTTTTCCGTTCAACTCTCTAACTCCAACATTTAACACATGTCTCAAAACGTCACGAATCACACCAATAGATGACATGTTACACGCACACACACAGTGTTTTCAAGTCATCAACAGCAACTGTTCTAGCGGCTATTTACTTATAATGTGAACCCTTTAAATGCGCTTGCTGATGGAAATATGTACCAGCGGCTGAATAGTAGTGGCTGCTAAACAGCCAAATGTGACCGCGGCTTGATGGCGATATTTACCAGCGGCTGGTTAGTAGCGGCTGCTAAACAGCCTAGTGTGACCGCGGCTTAATCTAATCACCGGCTATTGTTAAATCGTATTTTTCAAATTATGATCAACCTATGAAACCAAAAATGAATCTTTTTGCATAATTGTTTTCAATTAACTCATGACCAAGTGGCTATAACCAGCTTTTTTAAAAAAGAAAATCAATAGTTCGCCCGATAATTTTTTTAAATTCTAAAATAATTGACAAAAAAAATTTGGAAAACGTACCGTGAATTTAATGGGTTTTTTTTTTTATTACCAAATCCGTTTACAGATCTAATATTGATGATTCTGTTCACAAATGAGAGCGAAAATAAATTCGCCCCAAAAGTGCTGCCATCTCTTGAAAAAAAATCTTACTAAAAATCGGTATGTTTATCCTTAAAAATTCCTTCCTGGAAAATTTTCGTATAAAATTCTGACTTAATAGCTTGAAATGTTAGTTGTGTGCCTCAACGGCTTCTTCGGAGAGCAACCGTTTTGGCAACATTGCTTTTTCTATCAAAGCTGCATTGTGAATAAGAATTGTATGCATCGTAAGTGGATAAAGACTTATTTATAATTTTGATATTTAACGTCAGTTATCAAATGTTTGTAAATGGACCTTGTGGCCACTTGATTTCACTTCAATGATAACTTTAAATTGGTATGACAAATAGATATCAACACCACAGATATATGCATCTAATCTAATGTTAATTGCTTTGTCGACATACAAATCCTTTCGTACAATATAGATAAACCAAAAGAGAAGTATCGGCATCAAGATAATTTTTTTTTTTTTTCTTCTAATCAAATCATTTAATTTCTTAAAGGTTTTTTTTTTTTTTTTTTTTTTATATCCATTTATTGAAATTTACAGCTGTATAAAATATATACATCTAGTAAATGAGTTGATTATGATTACAATAACATGCGTAACTTGAAGAGAACTACTCATCAGTAGCCCTCAAAAAAAAAAAAAAAAAAAAAAAAAAAAAAAAAAACTTTACACTAGAAGGTCTCTAGTGTAATAGGTCTTTTCAGACGCCTCGGAGGGTTATCGGGAATAGAATGGGAAGCAAGTTGAAGGACTAGTGGATTTGTGTGGTTATGGAGTTTACTATGAAAGGATAGGTATCTGGTTTGGGCTAAATCAGAAACATATGGGACATTAAGATCTTTATGGATAAGTTTGTTTGTGACAAAGTAAGGAGCATTAAGTATTTTTCGAAGGATTTTGGATTGTAAGGATTGGATACGGGAAGAATTAGAAGGTTTAGTTGAGCCCCAAAGCTCAACTCCATATGTCCAAATAGGTCTGATAACTGTCATGTAAATGAGTCTTTTGTAATAAATCGGAAGGTTTGAACGTTTGTCTAGTAAATGTTGAAGAAGTCGAAAACGAGGAGCAGTTTCCTGCCTTTTTAGTCTCGTATGTGGATTCCAGGTTAAACGTTTGTCTAGTTGGAGTCCAAGATAGCGGATATGTTAAACAGGGCTCAGTGGGATATTATTAAAGGATATTGTAGGACAAGAAGACGTAGGTTTACGGCGAAGGGTAAAGGTTATTTGGTGGGATTTGCTTGGATTTATTTTAATTCTCCAATTTCAACACCATTCTTGAAGGTTGAGGACATGAGATTGGAGTTTTTGTGAGGCAATGAAGGGATCATTATTTACTGATAACACACATGTGTCATCAGCATACGTGGTGAGGACGGTGCTAGGATGGGTCGGGATATCAGCTGTATACACCGTGTAGAGGTTGGGACCTAGGATGCTACCTTGAGGAACACCTGCAGTTTGGACGAAGAGGGAAGAATAGGAAAAGTTATGATTAACTTTAAAGTTTCTATCACTGAGATAGGAGCGGATAATAAGAAAGTATGTGGAAGGAAGGAATTTACGGAGTTTGTAAAGCAGCCCCTGGTGCCAGACTCGGTCAAAAGCTTGCTCTACGTCGAGAAAGGCTCCTGTGCAGTACATTCCGCGTTCTAATGCTGAAGAGACCACGTCCACCACGCGATGACATTGTTGGATAGTGGAGTGTGAGATTCGAAAACCAAACTGGTGATCTGGGATGATATTGTTGGAATCTAGGATGGGATACAAGCGTTTCAGAATGAGTTTTTCCAGGATTTTGCCCATTATGGGCAAGAGTGATATTGGACGATATGAGGATGGGAGTTCAGGAGGCTTTTTGGGCTTAGGAATCATCTTTATTATAGATAATTTCCAAGGATCAGGGAAATATGTGGTGCGGAGTACAGAATTATATACATATATATGTAAGAAATAGGATTGCTTTTCGAGGAAGGAGTTTTAGGATATGGGCTGTAATTAGGTCATGTCCAGGAGCTTTGTTGGAAGGTAATCTGAGGATAATGTTTAGTACTTCTGAAGGATGGAATGCTTTAGGAGGAAGAGACATTTGGAGCGGAATGTTTAGTTCTGCTTCAATACATTCAACGTGAGCAGGATTGATGACGTCAGGATGGGGGTTAAACGTTTTAGAGAGGTGAAGACCGAAATTTTGGGATTTGTCCTCGTCCGATCTTGTCCAGGTTTGAGAGTCTGTTAGGAGTGGGTGATTAAAATTTTTGTAACCAAGGAGTTTTTTCGTTGTTATCCATAATGACTTGTCTGAAGTATTGAGGTTTTGAGTATGGTTATGTAGGGTTTGGATTTTAAACTTTTTGATTTCTGTCTTTAGTTTGTTCGTTAAGTTGTTGTAATTATGTTTGTCTGATGGGTATCTTGTACGGTGCCATTTCGCTCCTCGATCTGCGTTTTTCTGTCATTAAGGAGCGAATATGCTGTGGTAAGGTATACTGTTGACTATGAGGATATTTTGGAGGTAAGGTATTTTCAGTTATACTATTTTGTATTGATGATGTAAGTTTGTCAATTGCTGTGTTAATATCTTCTTTTGTTTTAAGGGGAACTTTCAGGTCCAATTTATTTTCTAGATCGTAACGAAATCCGTCCCAGTCTACACGTCCTCTAATCAGTCTGGGAAGGGGGGGTTTAAGAACGGGATTTGAATGCAAGAGAAGCAGAACAGGGCTGTGATCTGAGGAAAGGTCGTCTAGGGATTTGATGATGGTTTGAGAGGTAGGAATTTGAGAAGAAATGAAGATATCGAGGATATCAGGACGTTTTTTGAGGGATGTAGGCCAATAAGTAGGATTTAAGGGTGAGAGGACAGAATAACAGTTGGATGTTGTAATGCGGGATAAGATGCTGCCACGGGAGTTGGATGTTCGACAACCCCATCGCTGGTGTTTGGCGTTGTAGTCCCCTCCAGCAATAAAACGCGGTCCGAGGGATCGGAATAAGGAATCAAGATGGTTGTATGAAAGGAAATTGCCAGGAGGGCCGTATACAGCTGAGAATGTTATGTGATTCGGGACACCCTGTATATATATATATATATATATAGAATAGAATAGAATAGAATAGAATAGAAAAAAAACTTTATTCTGGGACAAAGTCCCTTAAGAATAACATTGAATATCACAAAGTAAGATCATAAACTGGCCGAGAGGCTTTTAAAAATAAAACAACTTAGGTAAAATTAAATACAAATAGGTATGAAAAAAAAATACAGAGAAAAACTAGAGAAAGAAAAAACTATTAATAAAAAGAGAGTGAAAAGATAAATATACAAAAAAGAGGTTAATATTGTAAACAAAATTGCAGAAGAGAAAAAAACAAACAGAAACTTAAAGAAAAGTAAAAGATAGAAAATCCAAAATTAGCATTACAAGAAATCAAAACATTATCATAGTTAAACTATAATTTTTGCTAATGTTTTATGTCTGACGGTCTTAATAAATAAATTAGACAATTACATACATAGTACATATATCCTTATAATTAGAGAGCGTCGGGTTGGAGGGAAAGAAGATGGTGAAAGAGTAGTGTTTTGAATGTTCCAAGGGAGGAAGCATTGCGGATACAGGGGGGGAGGGAATTCCAAAGATTAGAGGATCGGACAAGGAAGGAACGTTGGAATGCAGTACTTCTGTGGGATGGAGTATAGAGATCGGAAAGACGAGATCTTGTATGCAGTGATTTGATAGCAGACTTGAATTTCAGGTTACTGTAAATAAAGGGAGGGTGACGGGTGTTGATAACTTGGAATAGGTAGGAGCCTAGAAAGTATTTTCTGCGGAAGGAGGGGAAAAGCCAATTTAACTCAGTATAGAGATGCGAAACATGGGAACGTCTCGATGTTCCGAAGACAAACCTAATGAAGCAATTCATGATGCGTTTTAATCTGTCCTCAAGAACCATCGAGAGCCCGTCATATATCACGCAACCATAGTCAAATTGGGGGAAGATAAGGGAGGATACTAGAAGTTTGCGTGTGGGTAGGGGAAGGAGGTGACGGGAGCGGTGAAATAGTTTTAGGATACCGATTGACCTTCAGGAGATTTGTGCAATATGGGATTTCCAGGAGAGGGTTTGATCAATGGTTAAGCCTAAATTTTTAACAGAGGAATGGAAAGTTATTGGATGACCATTAAGGAATAATGTGGGAAAGTTGGCATTTGAATGGAGAAGGGAGTGTGATCCTATGGCAATTGCTTGAGTTTTAGCTGCGTTTAACGTTAATTTGTTCAGATTTGCCCAGGCACAGGTTTCGTCTAGGTCTTCCTGAATTTTGGCAAACGCAGCTAACATTTCGGATGGAGGAAAGGAGAAGTAAATTTGGAAGTCATCGGCATAAAGATGGTGGGAACAATGGTGAATTGAATGGGGAAGATCATTGATGTAGGAACTAAACAGTAGAGGGGAAATGCTCGAACCTTGAGCTACTCCTGACTGTAGAGTGAGGAAAGAGGATAGGCCTTGGTTAGGAGTGGCAACTGCTTGGGTGCGGTCGGAAAGGAAAGATTGAAACCAAAGGAGGGAGCTGTAGGAAAAGTTCAATGATTTCAATTTGGAAAAAAGGATATTATGGTCTAAGGAATCGAATGCTTTAGAGAAATCAAGGAGGATCAGGATGGTCAGTTCTTTTTTGTCCATCGCTGTTTGGATGTCAGTGATAATTTTAATGAGTGCGGATTGTGTTGAGAAGCCGGGACGGAAACCAGATTGGAAGGGATCGAGTAACTTGGAATGTTCTAGGAAATTGGAAATTTTGGATTGCACCAATCTTTCTAGGGGCTTAGAAAGGTTGGAAAGTATGGATATAGGGCGGTAGTCCTTTGAGGATATAGGGTTTGGGTTCTTGTTGATGGGATGAATTAAGGCCTTTTTCCAGGAAGTGGGAAATACTGAGTTTTGAAGGGAAAAATTATATATAAAGAGGAGAACCGGAAGGATTTCAGGAAGGCATAATTTCAATAATTTAACAGGAATGTTGTCTATACCAGATGAGTTGGATTGAGACTTCATAATGGAGGTAATTAGATCAGAGGGGGTGATATAAGAAAAGTAAAAATTATTGTCGTTAAATGCTGGCGGAGGTAAGGACTGGGAGGGTCGAGAAGGGGCAGATGAAGTGGAAGAAACGAAATAGGAGTTTAACTCATCCGGAGTGACAGGAAGGTCTCCCGAGGGAGAGGAACTAGGAGGATCACACAAGGAAAGTTTGCGGAGGAGCAGCCATTTGGATTTAGGATCGGGTGCAGATGAAAGGGCTTCGTGGAAGAAATTGGATTTAGTTCGCCGGATCGTGGATTGAGTTAAATTTCTAAGAAACTTAAACGCTTGATAGTCATCTTCAATCCTTGTTCGCTTGAAGCGTCTCCGGGCAGCCTCGCGTCTTCTTTGTAAATCTTTAATGTGTTGGTTCATCCAAGGAGCAGGGCGACGCCGGCGAAATGTTGAGGTTTTAAGAGGAGCTTGGGTATCAAGGATAGATAGGAGATTGGTGGTGAGTAATTCAACCATGGTATCAATTGAGGAGCAGGAGTAAATTGGATTCCAATCTATGGCTTCGAGATCGGATAAAATCATATCTCGGGAGAGGGAGTCTATGTTACGGAAGGATATTGTTTTAGGAAGGAAACGAGGTGTTGGGATATCATATGATATTTGTATCAGGTCATGAGAGGATAGGAATGAAACAGGTCGTTGACTTGAGGAAAGAAGATTTTTTGGAGAATCTATGACATGCAGGTCCAACCATGTGTCGGACCCGCGGGAGTGGTGGGTGGTATTGAATGGTACAATGAAAAGGTGGAGGGAAAAAAAAAGGTTTTCAAGGTAGATTTTGTCATAGGAGTCAGACAGGAGATTGGTATTTAGGTCACCGGAGATGATTATATTGGAGTAGAGAGGGACATAGTGGTAAAGGTTAGATTCGAATGATTGGTTAAAAGGAACATGTGGAGGACGGTAAACCACTACATACAGGAGAAAATGGGCATTAATGGATATTTCAACAAATAAGGACTCAATGTTAGGGAGATTTGAAGGAGGTGAATGAAAAAGGACTCGAGACTTCAGGCAATCATGGACGTATAGCGCCACTCCACCACCGGTCCGGTTAACCCGGTCATGACGAATGATGGAGTAGTTAGGGAGAGAAACCGAGGAAGAAGGTATGTAGGGTTTAAGCCAGGTTTCAGAGACTGCAATGATGTGGTAAAAATTTTGGGTGAAAAATTCTAGGAACTCATCGTAATGGGCTGGTAGGGATTGTGAGTTTATGTGACAGGCGGTTAGGATATTAGTCATAATGGGAAGGAGTTAGGGAAACATAGGACAGTAGGTAAAAGGATGACGCTGATAATGAGAAACAGTAGTAAACGCTAAGAAGAAAAAATACATATTGATAATAAGAACAAAGTAAACTGATATATACAAAGTATATATAGAAGTAGAAATATTTATAATAATGGAAAATAAAAGTAGTAGCAGGTGAATATATAAGGATAGTATAGAACGAAAGGGCGATGAGTTGGTTAAGAAGAGATGAAAAAATAAATAAATAAAATAAAAGATAAAGATACATAAACAAGTGAAAATAGTAAAGGAAAATGAGCGTTAACTGATTAAAAGTAATATCATAGTGACACCAATAAATTAAAAAACTGAAAACTAATCTGGCAAGGATAAATAATGGAAAAACAAAAAAAAATAACGAGTACACTGGTTTCATTAGCAAAGGGTGTAGACCAAGGAAGTGCAGCTAGGAAAAGAATTCCTGAAGGTCAGGCGAAGACATCCAGGTCCTGAGGCTGGTCTATGAAGATTACTGGATGGCCGTCTTCTTTACGGCACCGCACACGCCCTCCCGAGAACCAAACATATTTTAATTTCCCGGCTGATCTCTTCTGACGGGCGAGCCAATACAGATGCCTGTTGGTCGGGGTCATCTCCTCGCTAAGATATATCCGGTGGGAGTCATTCTCCTGCCAGCCGATATCGCGCGTCGAGAAGTCCCTCTTGACTTTTCTCCTCTGTATTAGATCGTCCCTCAGAGATCGCCTGACGAATCGTGCGATTACAGGCGGTGGTCGCGCATCATCCTTCCTGGGCCTCCGGCGCTCCACTAGGTCGAGATCTTCTATGTTAAGTTTGATGCCGAGACCAGCACCAATACTTGTAACCAATGCCAATATATATATATATATATATATATATATATATATACAGGGTGACCCGAATTTAAATAACAAAACTTCAGGACCTTATAGGGAACCGAAAAACTAAGACAAAAAGTCCTTTAGAGATTTGCTCGTTTTTACTAAGTTTTAGAGGAAATCGCAAAAAAAGAAACAAAACAAAAATGTTACCGGTAGTGATTATCACCTTTCAAAGTTCGTCAGGCTGGGCAGTGAGATATGTAAACACTTAATGTTATCCTTTACATTCTTTTATTTGTTTACATTTTGGATTCCTTCTAGGATTATAATTCCTAAATCAGTCTTGAGTCAGTTTCTCAGATATTTTTGTGTGAATAGCATCAGCCACAATGCCGCATACATATTCTAATGTTGAATACGCTGATATGATTTTTGTGTATGATTTCTGTAACGATAATGCTTTAGAAGCGGTGCGGGAGTATGCGCGCCGATTTCCAAATAGAAGAGTGCCTAATCGACGAGTCTTTTCGTTAACTTTTAATAGACTACGAGAGAATGGGTCATTCTTAATACGTAATGAAGGCGACCAATTCCAGGCAGCAATAAGAGCAGATTATCGGAGAAGAAATTGTGTCCAACGCAACATCGATAACAATCCTGAGACTACCATCCGAAGAGCATCTGCTGCATTAGCAATATCGCGGCAAGCAGTATGGCGAACTTTGAAAGGTGATAATTACTACCCATGCCATCTTCAAAAAGTTCAGAATATATTACCTCAAGATTATGTCAAGAGATTGAATTTTAGTAACTGGTTTCTTGACAACATTCGCGATGATAATTTATATCAATTAAAAATTATATGGATCGATGAAGCTACCTTTACAACAGGAGGAATTGTTAATCAAAGAAATTATCATGTATGGGCTCTTGAAAATCCCAGAGCTATCAGAGAGAATAGGTTTCAGCATGAATTTGCTATTAACGTTTGGCTTGGAATTTGGAACGAATTACTGGTGGGACCATATTTTTTTACCTGGAAGATTGAATGGTATCACATTTACACATTTTTTGGAGAACGACTTTTCTAATTATTTAGATGACATTCCCTTACAGCAGCGGATTGAAATGTGGTTCCAACTCGATGGATGTCCAGCTCATTATAGCAGAGTTGTTCGAGCTTGGCAGGATATAAGTTATCCACAACGATGGATTGGACGTGGATGAGTAGTACCTTGGCCACCCAGATCACCTGATATGACACCCATGGACTTCTTCGTATGGGGAACGAAAATCCTCCATAATATATCTTATAAAACGACATTTTCGTTGACTAAAAGAAGATGGACCGGCTGCAATTTGAGTTTATGATGATAGCCTCAAATGATGGCAAATCTAATGTGTTAGCCATAACTTCAATACTTACAGAAGGAAAATGTTATGTTTTACCTGATGAGCTGAAGCCGGTGAGTCATCATACATATATTATCAAAATGAACACTTTCTCAAAAATAAAAAATAGCATAAAGAAAAGGCATAAAAGTTGAAAAATTTGGATAAAATTGGATGAAAATCAAAAGAAAACATACACAGATGAGGAAGGTAATATGCAATTTTTGGATCAATACTTGGAAGAAATGGACACAAAACAAACAAGAGACAAAGATGACAATTTGGAACATATCTTGGTAAAATTAATAGAAACTACGACGAAGAGGGCAAATCAACATAACCTAAAAATGTTGCAGAGAAATTTATTATTGAAAAATTCACAAGCAAGAATATTAATGCAATGCAATGGATATATAATTTTGAAAAAGAGTGTGAGCGCTTTAATATTACAAAAGATGAAACAAAAATAGAAATATTGAGGTTGTTTTTGGAAAAATCTTGTTTGGATTGGTATAGCTCCATGGTCTTAAAACTGACAGTAAATTCTGAATGGAATGAATGGAAAGACAAATTTTTGGAAACTTTTAAAAACCAAGGATGGGACATGGTCAAATGTACTTTTGCATGCAGGTGTAAAGAAGGACTGTTAATTGATTATGCTATAAAAAAAGAACGGCTTATACTAGATATAAACAAATCGATAGACTCTAAAACAATCATTGATCTTATCGCAACAGGCTTATCTGGGTTTATTTTAATTAAGTTAAATAGGGACGAACTCAGCGACACTACTGATTTGTTTAACGAGATAAGAAAATATGAAGGTCTGATGTACAAGAAAAACTCAACTATAGCAAAGAGTGGTACATTTCTTCATAACAATAAAATTAATGAGAAAAAACCATGTAAGACTTGTGAATCTTTAGACAAAGGAATTAGATATCACCCAGAGGAGTCATGTTGGTTCAAGAAAAATAAAATTGAATCTGAAAAGGTTTTCAAAGCCAGAAATGTAAATAATAACTCCATTATAGCAGTAGATATGAATACTGATAAAAAAAAAAACGAGTAAGTACACCATTAATCAAAATCCAGCTTAGAAAATAAACTAGAAGTGAGCGGCATTTATGATTCAGGCTCACAGATCTCTTTAATAAATTCAAGACTGATTAAAGTAAAAGAAAAAAAAGATAATGTGAATATAGCTTATATGAAATCGGTTAATGGTGTAAAGAAGACGGATGGCTTGATAGCAGTAAAAATAAAAATATTTGATTTGGAAGAAGAGGTGGATGTATATGTAGTAGAAAATAAAGATTTTGATGATTTTATAATCGGATTAGATATGATAAAGAAATTCAAACTAACTCAAAATGAGGACTTGCAGATAGAACAAAAGAAAACAACAAATAAAAGAGACAGGATGCCTAAAGATAACAGAAATGAAGAAAAGAATATGAAAACATTTGCAATAAATTTCAATGAACACATAGAAACAGAGGAATTTGTAAGCACTACAGACCATTTAGATATTGAAAAGAAAATTGAGATAGAAAAAATTATAAAGGAGTATAAAACAATTTTTGCTAAGGACAAGTATGATATAGGATCAGTTAGAAATTATGAAGCTCAAACAGATTTATTAGTAAATAGATATTGTAGTGATAGACCATATAGATGTACAATAGAAGATAAATTAGAAATTGAAAAGCAAATATCCCTTTTACTAAAGAATAATTTAATAGAAGAATCTTACAGTCCTTTTGCCCAGTCACAATGGCATTTAAAAAAGGTGAAAATAGAAAATCCCGCTTATGTATAGATTTCAGAGAATTGAACAAAATTGTTGTACCACAAGCTCAACCTTTCCCCTTAATAGATTATTTGATTATTAAAACTAGAAATTGTAAGTATTTTACTACACTGGATATGAACTCAGCATTTTGGGCAATACCACTACGGGTGGAAGATAGAAGTAAAACAGGATTTGTCACACAAGATGGCCACTTCCAGTGGACCTGCCTCCCCTTCAGCTTGAAAACATCACCAGCAATTTTCCAAAGAATTTTAAGCAATATTCTAAGAAAGCACAATCTCACAGGATACTCCGTAAACTTTGTTGACAATATTTTGATATTCTCGTCCACCTTTGAGTTACATATAAGGCACATAAGCAATGTACTAGAGGCAATAATAAAAGAAGGCTTTAGATTGAAATTTCAGAAATGTACCTTTGCCTCAGACTCAGTAAAGTACCTCGGCCATCTAATTCAGAGCAATTCGGTAAGACCTCTAAAAGACAATTTAATCTCAATAAGACATTTTCCAATTCCTAAGACGCAAAAAAATATCAGACAATTTTTGGAAAAAATCAACTTCTACCATGAATACATACCAAGAAGCGTAATTATCTTAGACCCATTACAAAATTTATTAAGAAAAAACGAAAATTTTGTGTGGTCAGAGAAGTATGAAGAATCATTTAATCAAATAAAAAGATATTTATGTTCTCAACCTGTGCTGGAAATATTTGACAAAGACTTACCAATAAAAATCTTTATAGATGCAGCTGTGGAGGGTATCGGGGCAATATTAAAACAGACACAACTAGACGGTAAAGACAAACCGTTGGCATTTCTCAAAAAAACTGAACGAATCTCAAAAAAGGAAAAAGGCTATATATTTGGAATGTCTTGCTATGAAAGAAACTGTTAAATATTGGCAACACTGGCTCATTGGAAAACAATTCACTATTTACTCAGACCACAAACCTTTAGAGAATATGAATATTAAATCCAGGACAGATGAAGAGTTGGGTGACCTTACATATTACCTATCTCAATATGACTTTACAGTAAAATATATACCTGGTAAAGCAAATTTAGAAGCTGACTGTTTGAGCCGCAACCCGGTATTAGAATCAGAAGATAAGAAAGAGGAACTATTGAAAATAGTTAATTCAATACAAATAAAAGATATATTTGAAGACCAAGAGAAAAATGAAAGAATAAAAGAAAAGAAACAAAATCTAATACAAAAAAATAAAGAAAGATAAAAAGATTACCCTCTCAGAAGAATTTAGTAAAAAACTTATAAAAATGGTGCATGAAGATTTATGCCATATTGGTATCAGACAATTGCAGAAAAAAAGAAGTCCAATATACACAGCTAAAAACCTAACAAAAAATATAAATATTTGTAAAACAAGTGAAATATGCATAAAAAATAAATCAAGATGTCAAGGAAAATTTGGATTAATGTCACAACTGGGGCCAGCAACAAAACCATTTGAGATTGTATCAATGGACACTATCGGCGGCTTTGGAGGATCTAGGTCAACAAAAAAATGAACAAATGAACTGTTTCGTTAGGTTTGTCTTTAGGGTTTCAAAAGCCTCCCACACATCACATCTATATACAGAGTTAAAATGGCTTTATCCTTCATCCCGCATAAATTACTTCCTAGCCTCCTTCCTCTATCAAACCATCAATTCTCGGAATCCCTCTTACATCTATAACATCTTCCAGTTCAGATCCTCGGTCTCCTCCCGCACTATAAGATCTCGCTCCTCAGACCGGTGCACTTCTTCCCATAAGAGTACATCATTTGACCACTCCTTCATTTCCCGTGCTACTTTCTTATGGAATTCACTACCCTGTAATATCCGTAATGCTCCATCTCTGTCCACGGTAATTGTTCGGATCGGCGACACCAACCCCTAAACGCGCTCAGAATACCTTTTATCGATTCTTACCTTGTTCCGATTTATTTCGATGTTCTAGTCGCTGCTTATAGAGGGGGAAGGTTATTCTTCTACATTTACTGGGAAACTCTAAATCCCTGTTCAAAGTAATATTAACTTCTGTTTACCTTTTAATATTAAAATGAGAAATAAGGAAATATTAAAGTGGAAATAAGGAAATATCGAAATATAAGACACTAAATCAACTTTGAATTAATATTAATTTAATCAACAATTAATGTACTACTGAACCACCAGTAAAGTTAATTCCTGATGAACTTTCTGTCAGATAAATGAAAATAACAAATTATAAATATAAAAAAGACAGAATCCTTTAAATCCAGAAGTATTTATTTGGCATGTAAATAGGCCTTATACAGATCAATTTTGCAGAAAAATTTAGTATTCCGTAAGCTGCTGAGAACATCGTCAATTCTCCGTATTGGAAAGTTGTCAGACACGAGTCTCTCGTTTACTCCGCAATTGTAGTCGACACATAAATGAACTCCTGAGTCGGGTTTTGGAATAACGACCAAGGGAGAGCCCCAATCACTTGTGGCTACTGGTGTAATAATCCCCTCCTTTTCAAGTGCGTCCAGTTCCTTGTTGACTCGTTCTCTGAGAGCAAATGGGACTATACTCTCTCTCGTGTAAAAATTGGTTTGACGTTGTCTCGCAGATTCAAGGATACCTTGAGGTTGGGTATACAGCCAATTCTTTCTTCAAAAATCCTCTCTCTCACCACCGATGAGATTATTCAGGAATTTCCCTCAATATTTGAACAACTTTCCAATACGGAGAATTGACGATGTTCTCAGCAGCTTACGGAATTCTAAATTTTTCTGCAAAATTGATCTGTATAAGGCCTATTTACATGTCCAAGTAGATGAAAATAGCAGTGCCATCCAAACTATCTCCACACATCGAGGAACATATCGTATGCATAGACTCAGTTTTGGAATACGCACGGCTCCAGGTGCTTTCAACAGAATAATGTCTCAAATTCTTCAGGGTTTACCAAAATGTGAGCAATATTTTGACGACATCATTTGTCATGGCACAACATGGGAGGAATGCGCACAAAATCTACGTCTCTGCTTGCAAAGATTGTGAAAGTATGATCTTCATGTCAACAAAAAGAAGTGCGCATTTTTTCAAACTAGCATCGAATATCTTGGCCATATTGTTGAACATAATAAAATTCGGAAATCACCAGAGAAAATCCAAGCTGTAAGAGAGATGCCACGTCCACAAAATGTGGATGACGTTCGTCGTTTTGTGGGCATGTTGTCTTATTATTCGCGCTTCATCCCTGATTATTCGACAATGTCATATCCTCTTCGCAGGCTCCTTTGCAAGAACCACCTTTCCAGTGGACTTCCCAGTGTGAGTCTGCTTTTCTCAAACTGAAGTCAGAAATGTATAGTGATGGTGTACTGGTGCCCTATGACCCAACCCTGCCAATTGTTTTGACTTCAGATGCTAGTCCAGTTGGCATAGCAGCTGTTTTAAGCCACATCGCTGACGGAATTGAGCGACCCATTGCTTACAACTCCAGATCTCTATCCTCATCAAAATAAAAATTACAGCCAACTTGATCGTTAGGCCCTTGCCATTTTTTTTGCTGTAACAAAGTTTTATAACTACATTTATGGAAAACGTTTTATCCTAGTCACTGACAATGAACAACTTGCCAGAATCTTTTGTCACAACCAATCACTCCCTCAAATGACATCTGCACACCTACTGAGATATGCCTCATTTCTTGCAGGATTTGGTTATTCAGTCAAATTCAAGAAAGGAATTGAAAATGAAAATGTTGACTGTTTGTCTCAAGCACCCATTTCATCCAATCAACAATCTTTTGATGTTAAGATTAATGAAGAGGCTCATTTAATACAATTTTAAGCACTACTTCAGATATCAAATGTGGAAATCACAGCTGAAACCATAGTCCAAGAAACCAGAAAAGACCCAGAACTTCAAGCTATAGTTCAACATCTATTGTCTCGTTGTGAAGATTCACCCTTCACTATTTCAAATGGCTTATTGTTTCGACAAGACCGGGTAGTCATCCCAAAAAGCCTCAGACCCGCTATACTGAGCCAGCTGCATGCCTACCATATTGGGATCATGCGAATGAAAGAACTGGCAAGGCGTTACATCTATTGGGAAGGCGTAGATAGAGAAATAGAACATCTAGTCAAAGCCTGTCAGGATTGTGCACTACTGCAGAAAAACCCTCCAAAAGTCGTCAGTCATCCATGGAATGAACCTGCGAACAATTGGGAACGCATCCACATTGACTACGCAGGACCCTTTGAGAATCACCACTTCCTCATATGTATTAACGCTAAATCAAAATGGCCTGAGATTCGGATTTCCAGAGAAGCACCAACATCCTCTTCTACTATCTCACTGCTTGAAGATATATTCTCATACCATGGGTATCCATCAATCATTGTATCAGATAATGCTACAATCTTTACATTGCAAGAGTTTCAGAAATTCTGTTCCAGCCGCGGGATAAGTCAGAAGCTCATATCACCGGGTCAACCAGCCACAAATGGCCAGGCTGAGCATTTTGTGCAAACCTTTAAACACCGAATGAAGGCATCTGTACATGAAAAAGGAACGCTGGCAGAACGTGTGCAAAGAATTTTGTTCCATTACCTTGCTTCCCCTCATGGGAATGGAGTATCACCAGCGGGAGCATACTTGAGCCGCAAGATGAGACTTCAATTGGATGCTATTTTCCCCAAACAGAAGGAAAGGCCTCATCCCAGGGAAAAGCTGGTTCGATCACTTCAAAAGGGGGAGAGGATTCAAGCAAAGATGTTCCAGAACAAACTCTGAAATATCGCAATTTGTCATAGTGAAACGTCAATTGGGATCACGACACTATCTTGTGAAATTGGATTCTGGGCGTATCTTGAAACGACATATAAACCAGCTCAATTCCACCAGGGTGCCATCAGCTCAATCAATGACCTATACCCATGAAAGAGATCTGGGAAAAAAAAGTCAGTGATTATTAATGCTCCAATCCTGCCCAAGCAAAACCCAGTGTCAGAACACTGCCAGCCAGAAGGAACACCTAGTAATCCGAATGAGACCCCTACTACTGAAACCACTGTACCTTCAACAAGTTCTTCAGGAAAAGAAGACCCAAATTGTCGTCCGATCCGATGCCGAAGACCATCATCATATCTTAAAGATTATGAGCACTAATATTTCAATATGTTTTGTATGTTAGATAGCAATATTCTAGTACGGATTAACGCAGATAAGGTCTTGTTACCTGGAGCCTAAGTGCGTAATACGGTAATTAAGATTTTCCTCCTTTCCCACCCCTCACAAAGCGCCGATTGGGCGCGAACACCGCCCCAAAATTGGGATTGCCCAATTTCTTCCAAAGTTATACAATGAAAATGGTTGGCAGTGCAGCAAAGTTTATACAATACTAAAGAAACGAAAGCTCACTTGGAGTAAAGGGAGAAAAGACCAAAAAAACCTAAAATAAATATTGTCCCTGAATGGAGCACAATTCTACAGTGTAAAGAACAAAGAATCAGAAGCCCAACCGGGCTCCATTCTAAATGTAATAAATAAATAGACAGTACCCCTGGGTAGGACATTTGTACAAATAGAACAAATTGGCAAACTGTAGAAGGTTTTACAATGCAAAAGGACGTCATTCCGGGAGCGACATGAGCTGTTACGGGGGTCCTAGTGAGAGTGCCGTTAGAGGTCTCAAGGATGCCATCTGAACAGCATCAGGCTTGAGCTCGGAAATAAGAGCACAAAGGCCGGGATAGTGAGGAGCTTTCATCCCCTTGCTCAACAACGTCGCCTGTTGTCTTGGTTCTCCAACGGCGCTTGGATTTGAAGTCCACTTATACGTTGTGAATTATATTAGAACGGCGTTGTCAAGTATACAGCCGCCCACCCTGAGGACACCCCAGGCAATATTTCCGAGGAAAGGAGCGCGCGCAACACGGCAGCTTTGCCGGCTTCCGGCTATCGCGCGGATAGTCAGGAGAGACCCAGAAAAATGTTGTCCAGGTTAGGTCCAGGTTGTAATTGCGGATGAGCGCAATGGGAGTAGACGTAAGATCCGGTAATGGCTTGGTGCTTAAGTCGGTGTCAACGATAAGGGGCGGCCAATGGCCTCCGGGCCATTGTTTCAAGGAGGAGGGCTCTTGAGGTCCGCTCAACAGAATTGTTGGTTCTGCGCGTGGAATAGTAGGAGGCTAAGGTCCCCTAGTGCTCCAATAGTGGGCTTGATCTAGCGACGAGACCATCAGCAAACCCCTGAGCTGGGGAGAGTTTGTAGAATATTGAATTTTAGAAGGCGTACAGACCCTTATTGAGTCTCGACAAACTGGTGGTTTTTAAAAAGAGCCATGTTTAATAGGATTCGAGACGGGAATTTTACTTACTACACTATTTTGGTACTCTTGCTATGTATGGGCATACTGGTTCTTTATTATTTTATATTTCAACAGGAAGGCAATTTTGGGACATATCTTGATTGGGCTAAGCAGATCGATGACTGTTGTGAAGTAATGAGATGTAATGGTCCTCTTCTGTAAGGGAACAAAGAGCCTTCATCAGATGAATCCACTAACATTTGTATCAGCACCACCTGTTTCATTGATGGCTGATGTAAATTTTGAAACTTGATTTACGTTTGAAAAAATCACCCCTGATTATTCATGTTTGTATTTCCTGGGAACATTGTCCGATTAGTCCTGTGACTACATGTAGTGGTTATCATAAACGGGTCAATGTTTTCTTGTCTGAAAATGTCCAGAACCATTTGAGTCTTTATAGGTCTGTACTCAGGGGTTGTTCAAATGGGAGATTTTCAATATTTACAGTTTTCGAAGAAGCATAATGGAAATCTTGGGAAAAAAAAAAATCTGGCAAACAGAAATTAACGAAGTGGCTGATTGATTTTGCAGATAGGTCGGGAGAGGGCCTATGATAGCCCCAACCAAAAATAGTACGATCGCAATTGGACCATAGAGCTGGAATAAAACGGAGGAGGCAATAAATAATTGCGCGGGATACATCGGCACCTAAGAGGAGGGCAAGCTTGTCTGACTTGATGAAATTCAGAAATCGGCACCCCAACGCAAATGTTCAAAGAGCGCGAGCAATTTCTGGAGTAAGGTTCTTTGGGAGGCAAATGGTTAGTGATGTGAGGAACCACGGACGGGTTGGCGAAGAATGCGCCTTTGAGAAAATGCGAGAGAATGTGCACGAAGCTGTGCCAAGAGAATTGGGACACAAGCCCCCCTATAACTGAACACGGTAATGGGCAATAACACCCTGGATTTTTTGACCCAAACTGGTCAAAGAGAGCGCTTGAGACAATAAATGAGGTAGCTGCGACCACGGATCGATGACCCCCACGGACTGGAAACGGACCTAAGTGAGAATTAAAGATACGTGCACGGAAGGTTCCTCGCGAAGGAAGTCCCGTGACTCCCGGGAAGTACTCACAAACCTCAGAGCCAAGGAGGCGTCAACTGGTTGCTTGACCAGTGGCAGCGGATGCTGGTTCTCTTGAAAGGTGATCAGCATGATCTGATGCGGGACTAGGCGCGGCATTCCCACTGCACATTTGAATTTGAATTTTTCAACTTTGGAGGGATGCAAACGTGTGTGATGATCCGGAGAATTACACTTACGACCGAAATATTTGGAATTGCAATTAACCCTTCCGGTGCGGACCCACACAATTAAAGCACCGT